>NWSH02000008.1:12158002-12198983 GCA_002382865.2 Heliothis virescens | reverse complement strand
TATAATTGCCGGTAAATGTGATTAATTTGAAAGTTTTTATCACCTTTACCACGAGCACAGGTGCATAGTTGCATAGTTCACATGCATAGTTCCCGGTAATTATACATAATTACCGCAATATCCGCATTTACCGTGACATATTCATATTATAACAAGAGGTTACATGTATATTCATATCATGATTGGATGATTATAGTAATTATTGAGGACCACTTAACGAGAGAACTTTACGTCTTACGTTCGTTACGTTATGTTCTGTACGTTACACTTCCAAAAGTGTAAGAGTGAGAGAGAGAAAAATTTTCTCAAATCGGTTCATTTGTTTTAGAGAAACAAACAAACAAAAAAGTTTCCCTCTTATCTCATATCTTAATAGTTTTGATAGATAGGTCGTTGTCAGATCATAATATGTTCAAAATTTCAAATACTTTTAAAGTGTAGTAAGTATAATCTGACACCGAGTTGATTCAACATACCTTATTTATGAATCAGCGTGACTTCAAGTTCATTGATCGAAGGTAATCCCAATAGTATAGTTCTATTCTTGTGTATCGATTGGTCTGACCAAGTAATGTGTTGTTGTCAAAGCGAGTAATGAGCTAGGATTAGCTGAAATGTTACTTATGGCTGTAGTACCGAATGAAGATGTAGGGGGTAAAGTCTACGTACTGAGTGTTGGTGTTTGAGTAGAGTATAAGTGAGTTACGGCCAGTAGATTCCAGACAGAGTTTTGGATAGCCATCATCATGCAATAGAAAATTAATTGAAAATAAAAATATTTCTCTGAAACTGAAACTGGCTGAAAGTTAGATAAATAATTTACATTAATGTGTTAAAAAAATCGGGATGATTAAATCAGATCTCAAACTTTTTGTCCTCAGGATGTCTGTTTTATGGGTCAGAAATTTTGTTTGTTTTTGTTTTTTAATAATTTGGTTTGACCCATATTTTAAATGACCCCTGTAAGTAAATATAACCACCGATTGTACCAAATATAATTTTACCGATGTTATTGCATCGTCATGTTGCACATGTATTTTTTTTGCTAGCCTATACTGCTGGGCAAAGGCCTCCCCATCTCGTTTCCACACCTCTCGGTCTTTTGCGCGTTCATGTATTTGTACATGTATTTACTGATCTTATAATTTCATTGGTTGTTCTGCAAAAAAACATTATTTACCAAGTTGCGAGAAGGGAGGGAAAAGCGCTTTAAGTAAGTACTTGTATAAACAAAGGGTTGCAACTAGTTCAAGGATACCTTGAGGGCTCACGTTATGAGTAACAGGAAAAAGAAAAATGTATGAAACATATTTTTGCCTTAGGGGTAGGGGAATTGTTTATCTTTAATCTCAAAAGTTTATATTTATTACGTTAATGTGTGGATTTTTTCATTAGATTAAATTGCAAAAAAATATTGTATTGAAAATTATTCATATTTATCGTGTTTATATGCACCTGAACTAAATAGACAAGAAATCACTCTGATTGATAAATAACAAACTTACCATTCGAATTCATTAGCCTTTGAATAGATTCCATTGGTTTGAAACTTGAGCTGTTTTATTCCAATCACGGCTCTCTCTTATTGGTACTGCAGTAAATAAACTACGCTAAGCTCGCATGTTTTATCAGCCAGTAATCACTGGACCGACTGTTTAGAGAAGAAACCATTTTCAATTCGGAGAAATTCCAGCCAGTACCTCCAATTTAGACTGTTTATTGATGACGCAGCGGTTTGGGGAACAGCTACTATACGTATGTTTAGTAAAAAAAGTTTGAAAAAGACTTCTGTGAATTTTCGAATTTAGAAGTTTAGATTACTTTTTGATATTCGAATACTGTTTTGTTTTTGTTTCGATATTGGTAAACGTTTTTTGATGTACTGAGCGTTTTTTAATGAAATGAAAAGCATATGGAAATGGATGAAAGTGTGATAATATTTTAATGAAATTAAAATGTTTCGCAATGTATTTAATGAACACAACAATATTTAACCACTTAGTTAACAGAAAAACTGAGTAAACATTATCCATGATAGCTGTAATTCAATCGAGTATGTCTTTAACTCAGAATGGGATCATAAGCGTTACTTTTTATGAGCTACTTTGTTAGCAGGCAAAGCCGTCGCTCTATTGCGTTCAAATACCCAGAAAACTCAACGCTGCCGATACATTCGATATTTTCTAATTTTCAAAACTAAATACCCTTATTTGCCCCATCCGCATGGCTGCACAGTGAATATAAAAAGTCCATAACAGTGGGTATAACAAGATTTTCGCCGAGCCGAGCGGAGGGATAAAAACAAAAGGGGCAATTGGCCCTCACAACGCGCTTGACTGATCCCCAGCATTATCCTATAGAGCAAATCTCACAAAATACGAGTGTTTATATCAGTTCAAATCTGCCGGGACGGTTTCCGATGAAGGTCGGAGTTAACGACGCGATCTAACAACTTTACTCTTCGACTCTCAATTGTTTTGGATTTATTTCACACAGAGCTAAACGTGAACCATTTCGGAAACTATTAATGTATGCTATCAAACTTTTGTTAAGAATTTTTCTTTCTTTGTATTATAGGCCTCCATAACCTGTTCAAGTACTCTCGTTTTAAAAGTTGGGTAATGAGTTAAGCCCTCGGGTGTTGTAAACGGTCGCAGGTCGACAGACGTTTATCGTCAAATGGTTCGCGGAACTTTCTACCTATTTTATTAAGTTCTCTCTCGCAATGTCCTTTACTGTCTGCATTAAAAAAGCTATTTAGTTAAAACACAATTTCGCCCTTTTGTTTCTTCATTTTGTAGTTAAACAGTCTGACAAGTTGTTTAGAATCTGTTAACTCTGACTTTAAAAGCTTTTGATTTAGTTAACTGTCAAGCTTAGAGTTTTGAGCGTTTGTAAATTATAATTAAGGAAACGTTGTTTATGAATGAACACAATGATAATAAGATAACATAAAATTACTCTTTAAGTAAGCAAAATATAATCTCATTTCTGAAAATGACACTAAGTACGATATTGATGGCGTCCTAGCCGATTGCCGGTCACAGCGGCTGTTCTCATAATAAGGAGATCACCCAGCTGCGCAGGACATATTATAGTGCACAAGCAGTATAACGTGTATTATACGATAGATAAACCAAAATAAACCCCTATAAAACCATTTTTCATACACCACTACTAATTTAAATCTACCATATTTATGAACATCAAACAGTTAACTTTACCATATAAAATTGCTACGAGCAAACTAGTATTTTAGTACGTCAAGCAAAGTAGCTACCCACGCTAGTCCCCTATTTTATCTCAAAGAGGACGGGAATACTTAATGGTGTTAGTTTTGTCACCAAGTTTGCCTAGCCACTACTTGCGCCTCGATGCGAGCTGGTATTTATTTTGTCTTTGCATTGAAAACCCCAGCAGTGTTTGTATTGGAATTCACTGCAGTGCTTTAAACCTTGTGTATTTTATAGTAAAAACCAGCCACTAAGGGATCCTTACCATTATGTATAAAAAAAAACCGGCGAAGTGCGAGTTGGACTCGCGCACGAAGGGTTCCGTACCCCATCCCTCTTANGGAATTCACTGCAGTGCTTTAAACCTTGTGTATTTTATAGTAAAAACCAGCCACTAAGGGATCCTTACCATTATGTATAAAAAAAAACCGGCGAAGTGCGAGTTGGACTCGCGCACGAAGGGTTCCGTACCCCATCCCTCTTATTTTTTTTTAGTATTTGTTGTTATAGCGGCAACAGAAATACATCATTTGTGAAAATTTCAGCTTTCTAGCTATCACGTTTAGTGAAATACAGCGTGGAGACAGACAGACAGACAACGAAGTCTTCAGGGTCCCGTTCTACTCTTTGGGTACGGAACCTTAAAAACAGTTTTGTATGGGAGTCTGATAAAATATTTAATTTATTCTGGTTTTAAGTCAAAAGTGGTGTTGTTTTAGCGCCAAAAATAATATCATTATCTGTGAAAATTTCAACTGTCTAGCTGCTAGCAACGGCCTGGTGACAGATAGACAGACGGGCGAACGGACAGCGTCAGTAATAAGGTCCTGTTTTATCTTTTGGTAAAACCCTAAAAAAAATCCAAATTTTCAGTCAAAATTGTAGAAAAGATTATTTAATCCAATGAAAATGGGAAAAATTTCATTTTGTCTTATTATAAAAAAAAAAACGTTAACATGAAAACGTGTTTATTCAGCAAATTGAAAAGTCTAGTCGGCCGCAGTCGTAAGGAGGATTCCCAAGGGAATGCGTAACAAATCCATGGGTTTACAGACGTCAGGAGGGACTCACACCATGCGTAAAGCGGAAAATAAATGTATGAAAACTACAGATTTCTTTCAGTGTTGGATTTCTGGATTTTGTTGTTTGTGCGCTTAATTTTTTTATCTTATCTATTTAATGGCTTCTGATCGCGTATTTCGGACTGGATTGGAATACCGAATGATCTAGCCTGTGCAAAAATTAAAGCATGAACTGTTTATATCTACGTGCATCTTTTATGTACAGACGACAGCAGGTCAACGTACATGAATCTGTCAAATTTAACCAGTCAAACATTAACCTACCGCCATTGCGATAAGGTTGAAAATCAATTGCAGGAATTTGACAGGTTATAGTAACTTGATGTGCTGTTGTTTGTACATCAGGACCTATTTACTAACCTGTTTTCTTAACTCCTTCATAATCCTATATTTGGTACTGAATAGGATTTTATAGACTTTAACAAAAAAACACAATAATTATGTGTAAACCAACGTGTAATACATTTATATTATAAAGAGATAAAATTTCACATCTTGTAAATATTAGACATAATTTTCCATACAAATCCAGCGCAACAGACTGTCACACGAAACACATGATATATAATAATAACATTTATTCATTATCTACTATCGGATCTGCTAATAAGATTGATTTCAACTTAGAAGGTATCGGGATATACGCAATAGGCAGAAAAACTGCACCGTCAATTCTTTTTTAGAGAAATGCTGTCTTACGAACGTTAGAATTACCTTTGAATCTGACGGCAGCTGTCTAAATGCCTAGTGCGTGTTTTGTTTAAGAGCTTAGATATATTACAAGGAGCTATATACGATATAGCTATACTCAGATTTGATATATAAGAATGTTATGATGGATGAAAGTTAATACATACATATATGTTGAAAGAGGAGATTTTATGATTTTCATTATCATACAAATAAATACGGTCACAAAGGTATGCTTAAGAAGCCCCGTGTAATATAACCAAGCTTATTAAAAAAAGTTACAGGAAAAAGTTACCAGCTAAAGTGAATCGAATAAAACCATCTTCATAAATAAATTACATTCGAAATATACATCTGACATTTATATACAACTAATCCTATAGGGAGGGTAAATGATATGAATAATAAAACCTATTATTACGCAATTTTTACAATGCGTAATTGACACACAGTAGCTTCATTATCAATTACTATGAAGCAACGTAGACTTAGGGTCATGGCATGATTGTACCGGCACCGCTCCAACCCGGCAAATAACGTGTCATTTAAATTTGAACATTAAATTGTATGACGTATGATATATTTCATAACAACGTGAGTTGTCAGATGGGAAACCGCGCGCTGACAGCCCGCCGTTGGCTTTTTTGTTTTGACGTTATGAAATACATCACACGTCATGCGATTTAAAGTTCAAATTTAAATGACACGTTATTTGCCGGGTTGGAGCAGTGCCGGTACAATCTGCCATAACCCTTATCATGTCGGATAAATTAAATACCCGGTCCTCTGTCCGTTACAACTATTACAATATAAAATCTAACTTACAATAAGACTTAAAATTTATATAAAGTGTGTATAGCAATAAGGAAGACATCGATAGCCTGCATGAATTACATCATCATAGAAAATACAGTAAATCATCTTTTTTGATTTCAATGCAGTTTTACAAAGTCACAGGAGTAAACGAAATGTAGACCAGCAAATCGCTAGAACAGGCAAATCGACTTATATTTGAAATTCTTATTCGTATTTGCTCAAATCTGAACTGGGAGTGGAATATTTTTATCAAAGAGAGTTTTATTAGTTTGCTGAGAGAGTAAATATGTAATAATGCATGTCTAGTCGTATTTACCCCTGTGGTACATAATTTAGGTATAATGCGGCGTCAAATGAAGGAGACGTGAGATGAGTACAATGGCACATCTGTAATCATGTATTATTTGAAAAACAAAATGGGATCGTGACCTTTTGTATGGATGTTAAAGCCCTGTTACGTAAAAGATATTCACTGAAGGTGAGTAGCACTATTTAACTATAACGATAACCAAACCATAACCAGCCATAAAGTAGCCACCTATTGGTTAAATCAGTGAAAATGATGAATGAATTTGGTTATCGTTATAATAAAATAGTGCTACCCACCCTAAAACATCTAGCGTTAAACACATTGTATTTATCATGCCATCTCCTTTTAATTAAACGGATTAGACAGTTACAGAGTTTTGTTTAAACAGAGAGTTATATTTAGCACTAAACGTGTTTAGTGAGTTACGCCAGCTAGGTCACATTATTATGTTTTAATTTTTCAGTAAGAGTTCTTCTATTTTTAGATTTGTAAGTATTTTGTTACGTAACTAATTGGGGTATTACATTTTTTTCATTCAAATTGGTTTCATTTATCGAAACAATATAATTTTCAACTGTACAAAAAAAAACTTTTGAAATTTGCCTGTTTTAATAGATTTGAAACATTATCTTTTCATGGAGACCTATTGCTTTATTTTGGTTTAGAAAATCTGTTTACAATTTTACTGTATCAATGTATTTAATTTCTTCAGCGGATTCAATTCCTTTCATGTTTAATATTGATCTTTCAATAAACTTGAAACTGATTGGAAACTTATTTAAAAGCTAAAGAAATACTAATTCTAACAAAACATCGAGCAGTTTAATATGAAATCGAATAACTGACACAAAAGAACTATAGGTACGACAAACACTAAACACAGTTATTATGTTCCAATGATATATCCACAGAATATTTTATCCTACATAAATTAGCATTTATTTACATTTAATACGTTTTACACACAATTATCTACCTTATGTACGCTTTAAGCTTTGCTAATTACGAGATTACGTTCAAATTAAGTCGTTCAGATTCATTTATACAATACATTTAATTTTGTTTTCTATAACCATTTAATTTGGCGTTAGAAAACATTGAGATAAAGTTTTTTTTCCATGTTAAACATTTACAATAAATTGTAATACAAACAGAATGATACGCAAGCCTCTCCATTTTGACAACATTTATAAAATTGTTTATAAATACTCACTCCTTATCATGATATGTTTTTGTTACACAATTGCTCCTTAACGTTTCTCATTAACAAAATATTCCATCGCGCAACGTGCCTTCAGTAGTTTTACATTTTTCGCTTAAATATTCATTTAAATTGATGTGAAAATTATGCTTGTGTTCAAAGAATTTAATGAAAACATTGCATTGTTACAACTGAACCTTTTTCGCAATGCAAATGTGTTATTTTTAAAATTAGAATGCAGTTTTACAAATAGGTACTATTCCTTTTTGCAATTCAAATGTTTCATGTTCAAAATTAGAATGTGGTTTTGGAATGTCGCTTTCAAACTCAGAATGCTGAGCGCAGACAATGATTGCTAGATCATTAGGCGGCGCGTCATGTATGCAGACTCGGGCTAACGCCGCACGTCCCACAGAGCTCCGGACGGCTTTGTCTATGGTACACGGATTTCAGTACCGAGCGAGTGCATCAGATATAGCTGTGACGATATATGTACTAAGGGAAAATGAAATATACCTGGGTAGGCAAATTGTACCTAATGTAAAAGGTTGTATTTTTTAGATTGTGTGTTTATTAAATATCTGAGCTAAATAACTCATTAAAAGGTTCCATTGCGCGATGTCTTATCCACCATATCATGTTCTCAGCGAGCATAGACACTTCCATTTTTAACTCCAATATAATAATTATTTAAAACAATTGACGTCATCGCATTTAAAAATATAAATAGCAAAAATTATAATGTTTTATTTTCACATTTTGCGTTTACACATGTCGCTGAAATTAAATATAATTATTTTTACTAAAGCTTTGAGAAAATATCTCAATTCCGAATTAGTTTCTTTACCATGGGTAGCCAATGAAAGAATAGAATATAAAAAAATAGGGAATAATTTTTAAGGGTTAAATATTTAAAAGAAACTTACAATTTATCAATTTCTTCTTGCTTAACATAAGTTAACCTACACTACAAGCAGTACACAGAGATTGAGAAAATAAATTGTTATCTATTTATGATTTTTAATAGGATTTTTATTTTATATACATTTATTACGTTATATGTTCAAAATTTCTAAGCCTAAAAGACGAGAAAGAAAATCACTCACGATCATGTATATTTTACTACTGATATGTAAAAGCCAATGCATTCATATTCATAGTCACGCAATTATTCGAAATTTGTGACTCCTTACACGCTTTTACTGTCTCTGGCTTAGCCATTATATTATAATTTATATTACAAAATGGACAATGATGGGCTCTAGCATTTGATAGGTGGGTGTCAAATCGGGTCATTTACATATCTAACATCCTAATTCAGTCTCATAATTGCGCATACATAAGTTAATAGTTAAATATACAAAGGATTCAAAGAAGCGCAGAAAAGCTCATCGATAAAGTTTTCATCTAAACGTAAAATCGCGTAGAAAATGTCAGCCATCTTGTATAAAATTCAAATGGACAAACGTTTGGTCGTGGATTCCTTTTTCGAAATCTGCAACATAATTAAAACGTGCAGATAAAAATAACACGGCAATAAAGTTTGATATAAAAATTTCACATTTATTCCATGTTCGTAGTACACTTCGCACTGTATTTTTAGCTTCGAATAACACCATTAAGTAGCGCCCAGTAAGGTCGTTGAGCGCTCGTTTTTATTAATCGCCGTATAGTTTATATACGTGTGCATATAAAACACGAGTGTTTCACATTTTCTGAAATATACTGTGTCCATTTTAATATAACCGCCGCTCTAAAATCTTGTATTAAAAGGCGTCGGAATTTAGTTCTGGCTGATGGCAGCAAAGTTTCTAAATTACTTCCATGCCGTTCTTCATTAGACGCGCCAACTTTGATATTGGCGACTCGAATAATTATAAACGTTGCCCCGGCCCTGTATTTTGAAGGGATTTACTTTAAATAACCATAATAAGATTATAACTAGCGTTGATTAAATTAATATTTGTTTGCAAATGGAATCGCGTTATTAAAAGTTATTTGAACTGATTTTAATAACTGTGAAGCGAACAGTCGACTGATGTCGGCAATTGAGTTGTTACCCAAGTTTATTGTTTGGAAAATTTGAATGAAATTGTTGTTCAAATTACTGTTTTTATCTGAATAATTTGCGTGTTCTATGGCATAAAATATAATTAAGTAATTTTAGTCCAAATGGCACGTTTGTTTGCGATAGCCGCGCTATTAAGCTAAAAATACAAAATAAAGAAAACTTAAAAAATAGGTCAAAGCAATATTGTAATAAAATTCTTATGAAGTATTACACCAATTATATATAGATTAATATCGACATGTTTCTTCATAATTTTATTATAACACCTGTCAAATCGTAACAATTAGACGCACGCGATATAATGCCGTATTGTCTGTAAAGAAATAAAAATATTGATTTTTAACCAAGTTTTGTAATAACGGTATTATACGAAGTGGTATACGTATTTACTTCAATGTGGTATTTTCATGGCCGTTTTTCACGTATTTATTCCGAAACATCAGATTTTAGCACCACTGTCATTTCAATTTTCAATAAACTTTATTCTGTGGCCATACATCGTTCTCATATACATAACAAAGCTCATAAAATACGTCCTAGTAACATTCGTTTGTAATGGTTATACAGAATGTGGCGACATTCCGAATATCAAATACCAGGAGTTAATTGTGCATGTGTTATAAAGGCTTCCATGTTATTGTTGGCTACGTTTTAATGCAACGCAATCTGCGGCGAATTGGAGCCATTCAAAACAAACGTAAACCCCGCGCCGTGCAATATGGATCAGCCTTTATGAAACATTCACTACGCATTACCAAGCGATGTTGCCGTCAACCTTACATCAGAACAAATTTGACAGGTGTTATGTTACAATATACATACGTCACATCCAAGTTTAGGAGTAAATATGGCACACAAATATGACTATAACAACCAGTATACTTTCTACATGAGAGCGAGCTGATACATTCAGTTGCGAACTAACGATTTTGACTGGCAGCTGAGTTGGCGCCGGTTCGATGCGAACCACGTTGACTGCAAAAGAAAAATGTTATTTAAAACATAAATAATGGCGGGTATTTTTACCACAGGGAATGAGGATAATTTTGCTAGCCTGAATTTCGTGCTTACATACGGCTCAGGACTTAATTTTGAGGGTACTTCAACCGTTATAATTCCCGGGGTGAAGCTTTTCGTCGAGAATTTTCTTAAGGTTTTTTAAATATTTATTCATTTTATGAATACGTAGGCACTACTACCTAGATAGTCTGGTTCTTAAATGTAAAAGAATTCAATATTTTCCTTTTAGACGTCTCTTGAGTTTTGTCTATGAAAACAAGTTCACTTTTGAATAGATAATACTTTACGCTATTTGATTGACACGTAAGGGGATTTTTGATACGGATCTTATGTGTGGGTGATTGACAGAAGAGAAAACCTTGTATACGTAATATGGAACATTGGTTTTGTGGTTTAAAAATAAATGTATGTTTAGTTCGCCCTGATTTAGTATCAACTATCAGTCAATCAACGGAGAGTCGAGGAATCCGTATTACTTAACCCTGTGGGATAAAGTTATAGTCTGGATACTACTTGCGTTAGATTTCGCGTATACTGCAAACTTTTAGAAGGACGAAAGTTTGATCGGACTCATAAATTTGAATGGAGTTGTATGGTAACCCCCACATAATGTTAACACCCAGCAATCAGGTGTCCGGCCTATACCAGACCGACTCAAAAGTCTGATAAACTGCCAAGTAAAACAAAAGACGACATACCTGTAACAGTGCTATTTTGCACATCAGCAAACCCCTCCGCCACGCTCGCGTAGCTGGGTATGGTGCTAAGACAGGTGATCTCGACGGTCTGGTTGGGGTACAGCTGTAGGTTCGTCAGCGGGAAGTGCAATGAAGTGTTGGTCATGGACAGCGGGATCCCGTGGTGATGGCGGTGGACCTTCATCGTCCCGTATGGTATTGTTAGACTTTCGTCTACCTGGTGGGCAAAAATAGATTACTTAATAGTTAATTTAATTGCAGGAATATTTGACAGGCGACCATTTACGTANTTCTAAATTACTTCCATGCCGTTCTTCATTAGACGCGCCAACTTTGATATTGGCGACTCGAATAATTATAAACGTTGCCCCGGCCCTGTATTTTGAAGGGATTTACTTTAAATAACCATAATAAGATTATAACTAGCGTTGATTAAATTAATATTTGTTTGCAAATGGAATCGCGTTATTAAAAGTTATTTGAACTGATTTTAATAACTGTGAAGCGAACAGTCGACTGATGTCGGCAATTGAGTTGTTACCCAAGTTTATTGTTTGGAAAATTTGAATGAAATTGTTGTTCAAATTACTGTTTTTATCTGAATAATTTGCGTGTTCTATGGCATAAAATATAATTAAGTAATTTTAGTCCAAATGGCACGTTTGTTTGCGATAGCCGCGCTATTAAGCTAAAAATACAAAATAAAGAAAACTTAAAAAATAGGTCAAAGCAATATTGTAATAAAATTCTTATGAAGTATTACACCAATTATATATAGATTAATATCGACATGTTTCTTCATAATTTTATTATAACACCTGTCAAATCGTAACAATTAGACGCACGCGATATAATGCCGTATTGTCTGTAAAGAAATAAAAATATTGATTTTTAACCAAGTTTTGTAATAACGGTATTATACGAAGTGGTATACGTATTTACTTCAATGTGGTATTTTCATGGCCGTTTTTCACGTATTTATTCCGAAACATCAGATTTTAGCACCACTGTCATTTCAATTTTCAATAAACTTTATTCTGTGGCCATACATCGTTCTCATATACATAACAAAGCTCATAAAATACGTCCTAGTAACATTCGTTTGTAATGGTTATACAGAATGTGGCGACATTCCGAATATCAAATACCAGGAGTTAATTGTGCATGTGTTATAAAGGCTTCCATGTTATTGTTGGCTACGTTTTAATGCAACGCAATCTGCGGCGAATTGGAGCCATTCAAAACAAACGTAAACCCCGCGCCGTGCAATATGGATCAGCCTTTATGAAACATTCACTACGCATTACCAAGCGATGTTGCCGTCAACCTTACATCAGAACAAATTTGACAGGTGTTATGTTACAATATACATACGTCACATCCAAGTTTAGGAGTAAATATGGCACACAAATATGACTATAACAACCAGTATACTTTCTACATGAGAGCGAGCTGATACATTCAGTTGCGAACTAACGATTTTGACTGGCAGCTGAGTTGGCGCCGGTTCGATGCGAACCACGTTGACTGCAAAAGAAAAATGTTATTTAAAACATAAATAATGGCGGGTATTTTTACCACAGGGAATGAGGATAATTTTGCTAGCCTGAATTTCGTGCTTACATACGGCTCAGGACTTAATTTTGAGGGTACTTCAACCGTTATAATTCCCGGGGTGAAGCTTTTCGTCGAGAATTTTCTTAAGGTTTTTTAAATATTTATTCATTTTATGAATACGTAGGCACTACTACCTAGATAGTCTGGTTCTTAAATGTAAAAGAATTCAATATTTTCCTTTTAGACGTCTCTTGAGTTTTGTCTATGAAAACAAGTTCACTTTTGAATAGATAATACTTTACGCTATTTGATTGACACGTAAGGGGATTTTTGATACGGATCTTATGTGTGGGTGATTGACAGAAGAGAAAACCTTGTATACGTAATATGGAACATTGGTTTTGTGGTTTAAAAATAAATGTATGTTTAGTTCGCCCTGATTTAGTATCAACTATCAGTCAATCAACGGAGAGTCGAGGAATCCGTATTACTTAACCCTGTGGGATAAAGTTATAGTCTGGATACTACTTGCGTTAGATTTCGCGTATACTGCAAACTTTTAGAAGGACGAAAGTTTGATCGGACTCATAAATTTGAATGGAGTTGTATGGTAACCCCCACATAATGTTAACACCCAGCAATCAGGTGTCCGGCCTATACCAGACCGACTCAAAAGTCTGATAAACTGCCAAGTAAAACAAAAGACGACATACCTGTAACAGTGCTATTTTGCACATCAGCAAACCCCTCCGCCACGCTCGCGTAGCTGGGTATGGTGCTAAGACAGGTGATCTCGACGGTCTGGTTGGGGTACAGCTGTAGGTTCGTCAGCGGGAAGTGCAATGAAGTGTTGGTCATGGACAGCGGGATCCCGTGGTGATGGCGGTGGACCTTCATCGTCCCGTATGGTATTGTTAGACTTTCGTCTACCTGGTGGGCAAAAATAGATTACTTAATAGTTAATTTAATTGCAGGAATATTTGACAGGCGACCATTTACGTATTGCACTATTACGTTTACACAGTGCAAGTAGCATCTTGCTGCAATAAAATGGCAAGCAACGGGGAATGAAATTGCAATGTGTGAACGGCCATTTATCCAGTATTTTTAATGATTATAACTCTTCATCAATGTTGCTTATAACACTTTCTATAACTGTACAAAAAGTGGTTTAAACGAATCGAGTGAAGACACCCACTTTTCGACTCAATCTTGCGCTATTTAAAACTAAATATTATTATTTAATAGTTTTTAGAGTTCATAACATAATTTAATTTAGCCAAAAGTATTTTTTGATTTAATTTATTTTTAAATAGCGCAAATTAATCCAGACCTATCAACCACTTTTCATTAAAGATGAAATTTGATTACTCAGTCGTAAAAATAGGTATTATTTTAAATGAAGGTCTAACATAATCAAAAAGGGGTTTAAGTCCTATTTAAGATCAAAAGCACTAAAATAGGAATATCAAACATTAATTTACATTTAAACCATTAAATTTAAGCACGTATTTCTATAAATAGAGCGTATAAATGAGACACCCACGCGTTTAATGGCTCTTGTAGCAAATTAAATGAAGCCATTTATGGGTTTATTTGCGCGTCTGGAATTCATGGCCTGTAATACAATTTACAAATCAAATAAAATGTAGGGGATATTCATGGGTCTAATTGCTTATTTCTGCAGTAGTTTTTGTGAACTATGACTTATTAAATGTTAGATTCAGTAGTATACGAGTACATTTTTTGATATCGTTTAATTTGGATATCTCCCAATGGCTCAGTTAAGTACTTTTGCATACCTTTTAATCAATTTTAAATATTTAAGTCAACAAATTGTAATATACTAGATTCATACACTTTTTATCGCGCAAAATACTCCTAGATATCAATATTGAAATTTCCATTTATTTACACAACACCCCAAAGAAAATACAGGTATTTACATAATACATTCATCTCCACTCGAGCGAAACCGCGTCGGGTCACTAGTTTCAAAATAAATCATGATACAACTGGCCTTTACGGGCCGATGGAGCTCAACATCGTTGGTTGGAAAATCTGAACCAAATGAGAGATGGGATCAATGTAAATTCACCGAGAGTGAACACCTCTGGCTTGAGCCGGAGTAAGGTTTATTACTTTATTAGTTTTGACGGGGTTGTTTGTGAAGTAACTGAGAAATTGGATTTTATTTGATTTTTCTACCCAAGTAAGATGTAAGTAGCCTACTTATAAAACAAAATCATTTTCAGTATAACTAGAGGTAAACTGACTACTTAGTAGTAAAATTTGATTCAAACAATCAATAGCACTAAATTCATAATCAAATAAGAATTATTATGAATTTGTTTTTTTTTAAATCACATTGGCATTTTTGCTCATTAAGCGTTCCTGAAAGGGGTCGAATCTTGAGGGTCGTATGGGCTGGTAGACGTTATAACGGCTAAAGATTTAATAATTGTATTAACAATCCAAATAAAAAAGCTACATTTCTTTAAATAGCAATTCTTAACCCTAAAAACCCATCCGAACCTAACCTATATAAGTATAAATACGTCATAATGAACTCAACAATGTTTCGTCGGAAACGGTCGGCGTCAAATTTAGGCAGTCTTAGCGTGGCTATACATTTCCTTTAGCCACGGAACCCAAGGTTAAATTCACAAAGCACGCGATAACCCTTTTGGTCAAAAGGTTTACAAATAGGTTGACGGGTTTACTGGTCAATGTTCTAGTATTTATGATATAGTATCATCATTTTTGTATAAGTTCTTCGTAATACAAACTTCTTCGTAATACAAACTTCTTCGTTTTTTAGGGTTCCGTACCCAAAGGGTAAAACGGGACCCTATTACTAAGACTTCGTTGTCTGTCTGTCTGTCTGTCTGTCTCCACGCTGTATCTCACTAACCGTGATAGCTAGAAAGCTGAAATTTTCACAAATGATATATTTCTGTTGCCGCTACAACAACAAATACTAAAAATGAAAAAAAAAATTAAGGGGGATGGGGTACGGAACCCTTCATGCGCGAGTCCAACTCGCACTTGGCCGGTTTTTTTGACCTGAATCTCATCTGTCAGAAAACGACACTATGTTTTGTAAGTTACTAACTAAAGTAACAGAATTAATTTGTTTCACTTAGGGCTCGTTTAGCTATAGTTCAGACATGCGGGAACCGCGCGTTTTTCTGGCGGTAACTGCGCGGTTATGTCTGAACGATTACTTAATCAGACAAATACTTATGCTACTCAAGCCCTTAAGATTCCCTACTGTTAGTTTATACACAACCACTGACCTTTTGTCTGTTAGGAAGTTATATGTCCTTCAAATCGTTTTGAAAAAGCATAAATCCCTCCCCTTCAACCTTTCTAGTATCAAAACTAGAAGGAAAAATAAAGCAGCTCCGGAACCCACAGTAAATACAACATTTGCCACAAGACAATATTCTAAACAGTCATCTCGCATTTATAATATTCTAGACAAAGAACTCCAAATATATCACCTTACTTACCACGAATGCAAAAATACAATCTCTGAATGGTTGAGAACTAAAAGTTACGAAGAAATTGAATCTATATTACACACTATAGTATAACTCACAAGAACTACTTCACTCACACTCATAGACACACACGCAACGTACACACACACACACACACACATACACACACATACACATACACACACACACACACACACACATATAACCTGTGCGCACTCCTTGATTTATTTATAGTCACATTGTTTTATATCCATTACTTTTAGTTATCTTTATTTCTCATCTTCATGTATAACTACTGTATAAACCGGAAGAGCGAATCAACCTAACACAAGCAAAACTTTGCTTAACAGGTGATTCCAATTGTCATATAGTTGTAATTTACATAAGTTGAAGAAATAAACATTTTTATTATTTTTTTTATTTTTATTAAATACTTAGTCAGAAAAACGCGCGGTTCCCGCATGTCTGAACTAGGGCTTAGAGCCTAGCAGATCGGATTCCGTTTAACTTTTAAGTCCGCCGATGCCTAACCGACGTGACATTTGTATTATTTTACATCTCCATACCGGTAAAGAACTCGAACAAACTATAGACTGACTTTAAGTTCGTAGTATAATTTGGTCACACTAATATTTGTAGTGTAGTAGTAGTAATCGGAGCTAATCTGCTAAAACGTATAAAGCTTTACACATAAGCTGACCAGCGATATAACTTAACACGACTGCTATTAAGGCACGTATCCATTACCTGTACGGGTACATAAAAAAGCTAATAAATTCGATGCACCATATACTTTAGGCTAGTAAGCACGGAACTTAATCCCTCTCGTAGGTAGTAAAATTCTACGACTTTTACCGGTAGACCAGGAAATCATTACTCCTTACCAGGGATATTTATTGAAACATCTTTAAATGTTTGAATATAATCATCATCTGCCTAGCCTTTTCCCAACTATGTTGGGGTCGACTTCTTGTCTAACCGGATGCAGCTGAGAACCAATGTTTTACATGGAGCGACTACCTATCTGACCTCCACAACCCAGTTACCCGGGAAACCCGATACCCTTCGGTAAGACTGCGCTGATCAGACTTCTAGGCTTTTGACTACGTAACGACTGAGTGAAAGATGTTCAAAAATGACAGACGGGACCACACCAATTATATCGTGCCTTCCGAAACACGGAAGAACTTGTTATGACAAAATGGTCACCCATCCACGTACCCACCGGGCCAAGCGTTGCTTAACCTTATGATCGGTCGATCCACGCGGCTTTGACTTAGCCACGAGCTCTTCTCTTCGATAAAGACTGATAAAGTAAAAAGTTAAAACTAAGTAAATAAAAATAGATTAAAAAAAAACCGTAAGAAAATCCTGTCCATCGCAGACTAATTTGTAATATTTATTGAATTAAGTTTCCCTTTTTTACGGATTATTTATAGAGGAGAGAATATAGCGGGGTAACTACTTACTGAAAATCGGGGTCGTCATTCAATTTCAAAAAAATTATATTACACATTTCTTAGTTTAAAGTTACAGTTACAGCTCTTGTTCACGACACGTTTTTTGTACGCTTTTTGAATTGACGTCGAAATGTGTAATAACAATTAAAAATTAACCTTTTTACTTCTATCTAACGAGACAACAGAACTATTGTTTATGTTATGGAATAAATTCAATGGTTTATATTTTCGGAATACGAGAATAACAATATCAAGAAAAAAATAATGTCTCCCTGAAAATGATTATTTTTATCCACGATACATTTCAATTTCACCCGCATGTTTGTGTTTAGCATATATACCTAGGTATATCTAACAATTTCCATTGAACAACGAAATTGATGTTGACTCGTATAGATTTCATTGAACCGAGCCCAAACATACGATAGTATGACACTTGTCAAACAGCGGGATTCTATTGTAATAACATTGTAACTAGGTCACGCACTGAATTAGATTTACATGTATGTATCACTGTTGAAAGAAATGTTATCTAAAGTTGGGTATTATGATAGAAGTTTTATATGTGTACGTACTTTTGTAAGGTTTTGATAAATAGAAAACTAAATTATTCTTCAGCGTGAATATTTAGAGCTGCGTTTATTTTCATACAAAAGTTAGGGTTGATTGTTTTATAATTTTAATATTTAGTTTCTATCTTTAGAAAGAAAGACATGTGAAATGACGGCAGCCATAAGATTGTGGAAGACAAAAAACATGCTGCGCCGATCCCAGTTAAATTCGAACAAGGGCAAGAAGATGATAATCTTCATAAAAATAATCATAACCAAACTTTATTTCAATTGCTCATCCAAAAAAATATTTTGCACTTAAGAATAAAAACTCCATGCTTCTGCAACACACATTCCATTTTCAAACCAAATCCTTTTCCCTAAAGCATAGTCCACTTCATCTGACAGTTATCGCCTCGAACAGCGCCCACCAGTCACATCGTCCAGTTGACGGCAGCATCAGGCCGAATTTAGTGTCAGAGGTCACTTATTGACAGTCTAATGGAACGTTTGAGTCAATGTCGACAGCTAGCGAAAGGTGAAATGTTACTAGAATATTTATGTACTAAGTGGAGTTTGATTTGGCCTTTCTGGCCTACTGAAGTTCTAGTTTTCAGAAAGTTTAGTTTTCTCGTGATGTGTATTGAAATGTTAGTGTTAATTGTTTGTTTTGTGTCTTACACGTTGTTTTTAGAGAGATCGTTTAATAGGGACTCTATATGAAGCATTGCGATTAGCTTGTTCATATTTATTTCCTAGAAATATATTTCTGATAGTAAGGCGCTTTATTAATAAGTCAATGTACGCAGGTTTATTAGCGAGTCACGCGCATTATAAATATGCATTTATTTCACGCAATACAACCACTACATAATACCAGTGCAGTTTTATATAAATTCTGTGTAAATATGTACAAGCCACATAATTATGTCGATTCATCATCCGTATACCTACTCGCAAATGGAGCTTCAGATCTTTTACATATGTGATTGAAATATGTACCTACAGCCTCATTACAGTTCAAAACTGTGTTCCATAGTATTTGATGGCTACATTCATGTCCCAGGTAGGCGGGGCGTTTACATTGAACACATCACAATTAAGGCCCATAAAATATTGTATAGCTAAAAGCATATTTATTAATCCATATTAGTTTGATGAACTAGTCTCCAAATTATTTTAGCAGAATATTAAGGAAATCAATTACCGAGTTTTGCAATATTCTTTAAATCTAAACTTAATGATATTACCTAGAAAGAATAATCCGTTGTTTTAAATAACCACATATTCGAACAAAAAAAGAGAATTTTCAGTCTTTCAATAAAAAATTCAAAAATCAGTTATGTAAACCTATCTTACTAATAATCCTATTAAACTAATATTATAAATCCGAAAGTTTGTAAGGATCACGTGTGTGTTTGTTACTTTTTCACAAAAAACTACTACACGACAGATTTAGCAATGAAATATCCCCAACATGCGGGTGGAACCGCCGGAAAACGGCTAGTGTTTAATACAATGAAATATACGTTGATAAATCTGCAAAGTTTTGAAATTCGAAATCATTGAACAAAGTCAAGCTCAATCCAATCCAGAGTTTTGATTTCATAAATATTCATTCAATATCTAAACTGTACCTACAGGTATGATTCAAAATTTTTGAATTCTAATCAGCCAGATCATTTTAATAGTTAGCGAGCTTCATAGCCTAGTGTTTCATAGAACTTTCAAATTATTCTAATTAGAACGATCAAATTATGTTTGTTTAAAAGCAGAATATTCATGTATTTTAGTGGTAAGTGGAACGATTAATTTGGTAACTTTAGATTGGATACATAGTGTGTTAAACTATGCTTATTATAATTGAAGAGCGATATTCATGTCTTCATTATTTGATGTATAAATTACTTTTTGCAAATAAGTAATCATAGTGAAAAGTCAATAAAGAATTTATTTATTTATCTGGGTTTTCGTATTTTCATTTATTTTAATAATACATTAAATCTATTAGAAGCCAGAATGTCTGACAACCAGTCTTATCAATGGGTATTGAGTTACCCGGGTAACTGGGTTGTGGAAGTCAGACATAGACAGGCAGTCGCTCTATGTAAAACATTGGTTCTCAGCTGCATCCGGTAAGATTGGAAGCCCTAAAATAGTTGGGAAAAGTCTAGGCAGATGAATACATTAGACTTATACCTACTTATATTTTCAATATCGGTTACTGATACCTTAACAATAAAAAAAACACCGGGTTGCACTCCGGGAGTGCTGGCAGAAGTGAAAACATGAATATTAACTTTAAAAAAAATCTTTTGTCCCTATGACTGTGCTGGAAGGTAAACTAAAGATACCCCAACACGATTAAATATAATCAAAATTTAAGCACGACTCCATCTATGATTTTGAAGAATAAAAAAAATACTCGTACTTTCATACTTGACTAACTACTTGACTTTGAAAAATTATAGATGGCGCAACACATTTTTTCTCACATGTCTTTCCTCGATTTTGAGGGTTCTGGTTGAGCTAAAATTATTCAAATATATATTTTGAGTTTATTGCNATGCGTTTTTAATATTTTTTTGAGATTATGGAATGAAGAAAGAGCACAACTACTTTTTACTGTCATCACTTGCTCTCGATATTGAGAGTTTCTCAAAAAAAACTTTTGTCCCTATGACTGTACTGGAAGGTATACCCCAACACGATTAAATATAATCAAAATTTAAGCACGACTCCATCTATGATTTTGAAGAATAAAAACTATACTCGTACTTTCATACTTGACTAACTACTTGACTTTGAAAAATTATAGATGGCGCAACACATTTTTTCTCACATGTCTTTCCTCGATTTTGAGGGTTCTGGTTGAGCTAAAATTATTCAAATATATATTTTGAGTTTATTGCTGTGGCCTGGATGCTAACCCAAAGATACTCCGGCACCATTTCATTTTATAAAAATAAAAATCCAAACTCCATTTATGATTCTAAATGACAATTACTAAGCTTGACACTATTGTCAAATTTCACATGTTTGAAACGTCATAAAATGTCTTACTGACCTGTACTTACGGAATTTGTATGGAATTTCGGGTTTCACGATTTCGGGTTTCACATTTCGGTCACGTGATTCCTGTCGCGAGTTTATATATTTTTCCCCATACAAAAAGTGCTCAACGCCGCTAAAGAAGTTTTCACTTCAAAAATTACAAACTTATATCACGCGTATTACCAAAAATACATTAGTATTTATACAGTGGTATTAACCATAATGTAAAACCTTAGGTACCTATAACACAGTCAGATTTTTCCGCGCGCTATTTCATATCCGCAATAAAGGCTAATACAAAACGTGCTTCATTTACTCCGGGTGCCACTCTACCAGCTATCAAATATTCATATAACTTGCCTATAACAATTCTGTAGGCGCATTTACATGACACGTTTGAACGAGCTTACAATTTCACCGAGAAATATGACGTCATGTTTCATGAAATTAATTTAAGTTGAGATTTTTTACGTTTTGCAGTGAAAGAAGATTAAGTAGCTTCTTACGTGTGAATGTTTTGGTTTGTACCTTATTTTTAGTATTATTCATTTCGAATTTTTACTAGAACTTCATAGAACGTATGAAACAAAACTATAGCATATTTAATCTTATAAGAAAATGAGCTACTTCTATTATTTTTAACGACAGAACAGTTCCTTACTTTTTTTAATTGTTTCTTGGCATGATCAAAAACTTACCTTGTTATTATTAATAAACCAGGTGAGGTGTGGCGCGGGGTGCGCGGGCGCACTCTGACACGTCGCCTCCAGGTGATCGCTTGATGACAGCTTTTTGTGCTTTATCTTAATCTTTGGACGGAATTTCTGACGAACTGAAACAAATATTTTTTTGATTAGGACAGAACTATTTTGGAACAGTAAGAATGCCGAAGTCCTTAACATTTTTTTGTATACCTATCTATGTAATTAATATATCTAAACGAGGATCATATTCGCTGTAATAAAAAATCAAAAGGTTTAAAATCGCCGACAATGGTTAAGAAATTTAAACTTTCGGTAACATTCAAATAAAATTCTATATTTTTTATACATAAATATTTATACATTAAAATAACTCAACTTTACCTACATCATTTTTACCAATACATTAAATAAATTCACGATTAATCCACTAATATATTGATAGAAAAAAATCTTATTTAAACATATTACTCACCAATGACATTCAGTTCATGTATTTTCGAAACTTTAGAGTATAGTGGTGTTTCTAGCGCAATCTCGCAGGCGTAGGGGCCTGACGCTGAGAAGTCCAGTCTTTCCAGGGTTATGGATGTCGGAGACAGCTTTATTAGCTGTGAACAAGAGCATATTGTTTATTATATGAAGGTAGAAACATGGGAGAATTATTCCACGTTTCGTGTTGAAGGGTTTCGTCTAAAAGTTAAATTAGGTTGCCGTTTTAGAGTGGTCCACAGATGATAAAGTCTAGCATGTTTATTTTGAAATTAATTAATATTTTATGTCATTCAAAATAAAAAGGCATACAATAACATGTATTAACATGTAACATACCTATCGTATTCAATGCTCTGAAATATTTTTTAGAAAATTGAGAAATATTTTATATGGTTGGAGTCGGTTTCTAAATATGCGAAAAAAATCTATTGAGTTTAGTCATTTTAAACATCGCATCAAATCGACTAGTAAACAAATGACGAATTTAATTAGAAAATTAAGATAACATTTAATATTCGCTCTAACGAATATAATTGGCCTATTAACACCAAATTCTAATACAATTGGCGAGTCTAGACAAGTTTATAAAATTTAATCCATTCAATTATTCGAATAAATTTTACTAGAAATGTACTACTTAATTAGATGTATATAAATCATAGCTAGAATATTCTCGAATAAAACTCTTTAACATTAAAATAAAAATGCTTTAGCTTTGCGAAAGCAGTTAGTGAAATTCAATTTAGAATTTTAATACAATACTTGGCTTTGAAAATAATCTCCCATAAAATGAATAAAAAAATAGTAGCCAGTTAAAATAGTAGTTTATCTTTGCTACTCAAGAACCTTTTATGTCTGCTAATAGACAATATTAATATTATTGTAATAATAAAATTTGAATTTGATTCAGATAAAATCATTAAATCATAAATTATTAATTTTATCCATTAATTTTCAATTCGGGCTATGAAATATTCAAAATATTTTGAATTGCAATGCCATATGAAATTAACGAGAACACAATTAAATTTAAACAGTAATAAATAAACAAGTTGAGGGATAATTCCTGTATATTGTTTGTCCCATTTGCAGCATTTCAGCACACTTGTGGTCGACCGACGGCACAACTCCGAGGAAATAATATTTGCGCTAGTTCAACTAACGAGAAATATAACCTAAATTGTTTGTTTATGCTGATTTATTTACACTTATTGTTTTGTTGTGTTCTCGTCATTGTTTTCTATAACTTTCGGTACAAAGGGGTGAAAGGGTTTCTATGTTTGAACCCCGAACATTAAACAAACATGAACATGAGTACCTATGTTTTTCCTAAATGCCTATTTTATTCCACGTGTTTTTATTCTACAATGTATTGTAATATTACTTATTCTATCAAAGTATAACATAAAAAGTCTGAAATCGTAAAACTATCAGAAAATAAAGCCTCGTACACCTACGTTTAACATAAAAGCGATATTTGTTTTTATTAAGGTTTTATTTCAGTTATGTCGATAGCTGTAAGGAGTATCAATAAAAGAAAGTATTTTTGGTAAGTATTTTTTGATATTCTTTTATTATTTATAAAGTAACAAGATGAAGGGTATCGAGTGCCACTTTCGGGGAAGAAATAATACACGTGTGAGTATTGAAGTTTTATGTTCTAGTGATACGTTCTTTCACTTTAATTTTGTGGGTGATATATTGTGACATATTGAATGATTTTGGATAATATAAGATTGGAATATTGAGATAATATACTTACATATACATTTTTTTTATGAAAAAGTAATTCCTACCAAATGCGATTCAATTGCAGGTATCGTATCGCATCGGGCAGATAGGATATCTATAGGAACACGAGTGACAATCGTGGTTATCAAACCTTTGTTACTGCAGGTCTTTAAGTCCTGCTAAATCCAAGTTGGATAATACATCGTATATACCTATTTTATTACTTCACTAATATAAACAAAGCTATTAACTTTCAAAAGAACCTTTTCAAACAGGCCAAAATTACCACAACACAAGAGTTTTTATCAGTATTCTCTACAAACGGCAGTTAAAAACTGCATTTAGTAGGTAGCCAGTATAAACCTCTTTTGTGTGGATTACGGTACAATCCCGGGACTGCAGTCCATCCATGTGTGCTGCATACTGGTTCAACAATTCTGTACGTGATTACATTCCGGGAGCGTAATTGCAAAACAGTAGTCAATGAGGTTAATGAAATAGTTTGGGCGTTAGATGTGAACGATTATTTCGAGTAAATTGAACCTACCTTTATCTAACTGGATAGAGAGATAAGACTTATTTATTACTGCTATATATGTAACTTGTCTGAAGAAGAACTCATTTTATTTATTATTTTTAATCAAAATACCGACCATACTTTGTGCCTTCAAAAAATTAATAACTTTATTCTGTAGGAAATATCAACTTCTTGACTATCAGTACCAAGTGGAATATCATTTTATTTGCTTGAAATATAGTTACAATATAATGGTCTTAAAATACAATAAAGTTTCTTCATATCTCGCCTCATATTCAGCATGAAAATTTAATATGAAAAGGCATAATTCTCAATTATTTATATAAAAACATTGTTATTAAATAATTTATGTTTGAGAATTTGCTAAACATCTAATTGTAAAAACAAATGATTTTTTTACGTGTCATAAATTAACCTATACAAAATGTTACAAACTAAAAAGAGGCATGCAGGAGCAAAGTGCTCCAATTAAGCCTAAGCAAACACTGACGCTGTAACACTTGTCTATTATATCTAGAAGTAAGTACTAAGTTACAATACAATGTATATTTAAACTAACTAACTGGCACTATTGTATTTCCCGTGTGAGCAAGAGTTACAGCAATGGAGTTAGCCCAACGTGATTCCCATTCCATGTTTATAATAATATGTAGAATATAATACATGGACGTCCATTGGGGATTTATTTGCAACCCACTTCGGGAAATGGTCGGTCTAAGAACGCTCGCACACTGGAAACTTTAAGTTGGCCGATACTTTGATTGGGCTCATAAATAATTACGATGACGGATGGTATTGCGTACATTACAACGATCCGGTATCCGATATCATAAGTTCACCGTTAACATATGTGTCAGTTTACTTTAAATAACTGTTAACTATAAATTTTCAGGTTCAAATTTTGAAGTATACGATACAGTTGTTAAGAAAAATGGACGTTTATGTTATCAGTACTTTCTAAGTAGTAAGTATATCTTAGACAACAATGGCTGATTAAAGGTGAAGGAAAATATCTCGAGAAAACCTGGACCATAAAATCTGAAATCACCAACCCGCGTTGAGCAAGCGTGGTGATTAACGTTCAATTCATCTATGTGCGAGAGGAGGCCTGTGGCCAGCAGTGGGACGATAAAAAAGGCTGAAGATGATGATGATGTTATCAGTAAACTTAGGCCTACCTAAAGCTTAGTTGGAAAAACCATTACCAATCTGCGAAAAAAACTGCTAGCCAACTATCGGCCGACAATATAGTCTGCAGTGTGCGCTACCTCCCTGTATTCGTAGATAAATGGTGATGTACTAGATACATTGGTTATTCAATTTGTACGGCAGATACAATACTGCTGAATACTAGTAGATTAAGATGTTCTGTTGCGTGATTTGGTTGTATTGTACGTAAATACACTGCAGTATTGTTGGTTCGCTTTGATTGTTTGTGGACTTAGGAATTGTAGCTAGATTTCAAGCTTAGAAATTATTGAATAAACTAGAATGGTAAAGAGTAATGTAGAAAATTGTTTTATTTCAAGAATCAAAACTAGGTACCAATTTTGTAATTTTAGTCCCATTTCGCTTCGAAAGTAAACCGAACTACTTTTGAAGGAATTTGTAAAACATTGATTGAAAAATCAATATATAGGCTATCGCTAATATCCAACAAAAGGTAGGTATATTTTACAAGTAATTGCTAGTATCAAACACAAAACTCAATACAATACTACATTTTTGTAGATATGTTTTGAATACTAATCGGTAAAGCTCGAATTTTTACGAATTTCATTTTTATTAGTTATTAACTGTAGTGCATTTTTTCACCCGCGTTTCAGGATACTTCCCGCATTCACTTAAAATGAGACTAATAATTTGACTTTATATTGGTAAAGAGGTTATGAATAGTAAATCTGAGATTACCCCCTTTCTTTTTCTTTGATGTAAGAAATGATCAGCTGATCCCGCTGTGGGTGTAGTGGGAGGGAGTGGCAAACTTTTACTGACTAAAACCCACCTCTCTTTCTTCTGCAGCCTTTTATATATCAGGCCCCGGTAACTCTTTAGTATCCGATTTCTATAACCCATCTATCCCTTGTTTTAAGATCAGAGATTGTGACATAATTTATATGGAGTTAACGTCAAAATTCAATCTTTATTCACAAATCAACGGTAGATAGTTTATAGAAATTCGACCCGAAGACTAGCCGCCCAGAGATTACCCTACAACCTAGGCTTTACCTCTTTATAATATTAGTGTAGACATAGATTTTAAAAGGGTTTAATCTGACTAATGCCTACATCAAAAATTCCTTTTAATCTTTTAGATTGAGTCCTAGGTTCAAAATTTTGTGTAGTTACTGTTATAAAGGCTAATGGATCGATAGGTTAGTAGCCTAACCACTTTGCGAGTTAATTGGTGGCTTGCCTAAGTTTGTAAGTTGTGTTGTTCGGGGTAATTAACGAAACTTACTAACAAATTAGGATATAATGGAGATTGGCTATTAACGGTGAAGCCAAACGAGCGTAATTTTGTGAGTAGTAGAATTTCGGTCGCAGAAAATCTGTTACATTCGGTTTCATACAAAAGTCCTATTTGATTCACACGGCAACGCAAAATGAGTTGTCTTTTAACGATTTTGTTTGTAACGATTTTCTGCAACCGAAATTCTGCGAGTCACGACTCAAAAAATTACGCTCGTTTGTCCTCAGCCTAAGGCTTGTCCTAGTTTAAACAAAATAGGATGATGGTTTTATAGTCTTCTGAAATAATATATTATTTAATCAATAACTTTGGATTGTTTAACACGTTCAACTTAAAAAAAAAACATTGAAACTGTTGCTAATTCTGTATCTGTGTTTTGACATATTTTTAAAATATACCAAAATAAATTTGAAATATGCATAAAACTCCATAGCAATAAAGTTATTGGACACTGGGGGTATTTACACATACCTACGTGCGAATTGGTGAGCGTTAAATGTAAAATTAAGTTATTCATATAAAAATAACAAAATACTCACATTAATCTCGGTGCCGGTGATATTATAAAGCTCAAAGGGAGGATCTCTCCCTCTAACGAACTTCATGATGCGCTGACCGTTTTTGAAGAACACCACCTGCAAAAAAGTTACCAAAAACTATATCTTGCAATACTAAAACGACACTTAACTTTGAGTCTTACTTAAAAGTCTGTCTCGATAATTTACGTAGATATGACAGAGGAAGAATTTCTTATTTTTTCTCAGTATTTAGCTTATAGATACTATACCTAATTATTGCGTTATGAGTAAGTTAAGGGTGCTACACACATAAGCGGGCATCTATCAGAGAACTAGGTGCATAATATTTAATTTCACCCAATTTGTATACAATAGTATAGTGAAGTGAATTTCCAGCAACAAAGTCCCTTCTGTTCTAATTGATTCCGAGTCTAAGTTAGAGGAGCTAAAATTAACTGAAGCAGATGTACTGAACGTAAATATAGACGTAAAAACCAAGTGCCTTCGTCTGAAACTTTCAGTGAGTTTATTTTAGTTTTACGTTTTAGTGTTTCGTTGTACATTGTTGTATACTTGATGTAGATTTATTTATTCTAGCATTAGTTTTATCACCTCCAATCTCCTCATCGCCTCTAAATCTAAATATTTTTATTCACTGTGTTAGATTTTATCATTTTCCACAGTAGTTTCATTTTTGTTTAAATAAAACAGTTAAGCGGTTCTGCAAAATCTATATGTATGAAGATATTTAAATTGTACTGAAAAATTTATTCCCTATTGATTGATATAGTAGGTATAATATAATTTGAAATTGACTGTTAAATTATTTGAATCTGAACCAACAACTTTTAGATTAGGTCCACATCATCTAATTATACTTGCCCCAAAACAAAAAAATGTTACAGCATTATTTATTCATTATAAAGGTCCAAACCGTGGGACAAACAACCAAACCACGACAATTCACGTCTAAGTCAGTATGTTTTTAATCAATTTCCGAACAGAGTACGTATTAAAGGACCCTCGTAAAACCTGGGGGTATTAATTCGAAGAACTTCGGTCTCGGCTAATAGACATCGATGTTCGTCTGTGTGTGTGCGTTTCATGCGAATTTCCTTATTAACAGTTCCTGAGTATTGGAGTTTGTATGTAAGTGCAAGCTCCTATGTAAGTGAATTGGTATGTTAGTGCTTATAGTTTTAATGTTCTGGCAATAGGGGATTATTTGTAATTAGTTGTAAGCTGGAGGATTTTTGATTAGTACCTATGGTAGTACGGCGTATAGGTGCTAAAGGTGTGTGGGGTTGTTGGTTTTATCTTTGTTTGGTTTTTATTAATCGCTGTTTTAGAGTCATATAGTTCTACTACGAGGATAGCCTTTACGTAAACTGCACGTTAGTTAAGACCGATACTATTATTTTCTCAGGTTCTTTGCAATTTTATTAAAGGGTTGTTCTATCCTCTATTGATGGATATCTTTCCATCTTTTTAACCTATCTAGCTGTGGATTTGCTTACTAAAGATAGCAATTTGACATTGCTTATCTGCGGTCAGTCAAAATTCTATCTATCTAGTTGAATAAACAATTAAATAAATAGATATCTTGTCGAAATCCACAATTAGTTTCCATGGTTCATATAAGACTTTATTTTTGGATGAGAATCAAAGTGTTTTTTAAAATTGTTGTCCTAAAAAATCTACAAGGTTATTGGACATTTCACACGCACACTCTCGTAACACATTCCCATTAAGACTTTACCTGCAAAAGCTTTCGTTCAGTAGTGTTGGGCTAACTTTGAATTCAGAATTTCAA
Organism: Heliothis virescens; assembly: GCA_002382865.2. Lineage (NCBI taxonomy): Eukaryota > Metazoa > Arthropoda > Insecta > Lepidoptera > Noctuidae > Heliothis > Heliothis virescens. Next base: position 12,169,465 of record NWSH02000008.1, on the reverse strand, counting down.
ATGCGATTCGGAATTTCGAATTTCGAATTCGGATGGGTCGTACGCGCAAATCCTCCTTGAACAATCCGTTCTAGGCCGATTTAACGTGTCGTGTTAGTGCAGTTGGTGTTTTCGCTATTAGCAGTAAAGTGCATCGTGGTCCCTGCACTTACATTTGACTGGAGTTTGGCTTTGTTGTATTTTTGTATTGTCCATTTTAGTACCCTCCTACTACCTTAACTTTACCTAATAAAGTTACTCTAGTAACTCTATTAGTAAATGCGCGAATTCGTCATGAATAAAATCTTTTTTTTTTAATTAATTTCATTCAAACAGAAAAACAATCGAGCATTAAAATATATTATGGCTGGGTAACATAGCATCTGTTTACTTGCTGTATAGACTTTAGGATAATTATTTACAATTTTGCTTAAATATATATATTGGCATTGGCCAATTCTTGAAAATTGGCTTACTTTAAAACAAATACAATAATTATATAAAAAAATACTCTTCTTAACAATCGGGCAAAAAACAGGAAGGTCTATTCTTAGATACATTAATAGCAAGAGTAGATATAAGATAAGACTTGATTAAAGAATTTACGCTCTAAAAGTTAAAGGTTAAGAATTGCGTGCAGCGGTACAGTCGGGAACTCAAGTCGTATAACATGATTATAATCAACCGTAACGTTATAAACGCCGGGTACGAAGAATGAACACGCTGCAGACTAAAATATATAGGAAAGTAAGTTACAGGTAGTATTTATATAACAAGTAATGGGATTTCGTACAAAAAAGTACGTAAGTAGTAAGTAAATTAATATTGTGGTTTCAAAGATTATTTTTTATGTACAAGGGTGAAATTGCTTTACACACTTGAATACCCATAAGTGAATGGTACGCAATAAGTAGGTTTGAATACTCGTATAGGGAAATTCAATTATCTTCAGTTTCATATGCCTATAATAGAAATTAAAATGCATTGACTATTATTTCAACCAACACATTTCAAGTTACAGATGTTGTTAAGCACTTCTGTCGTCGACTGTTCTTTAACAAATATATATATCTGTAGTTGTGTTGTACAGTCGCGTAGAAGAAGTCGTAAGCAGCTTTTGTTCTAGTTTTAAGTCACGATCGTGCCAGAGGTGCGGAAGAGGTTTTGTGCTGTTGTTAGGGGCCGTCCATTAATCACGTGATGTTTATTTTAGCTTTTTTCACCCCCCCTCCCCCTTGGTGATACATTTGCGGTATAAGAAGTGATGTGATCTGATGCTTGGTGATTTTATATATACCCCCCCCCCCCCTATTCGAACCTCACGTGATTAATGGACGGTCCCTTAGGTTGCAGATGCGTATTTGCTCAAGTTTAATGTATTTATTTTATGAGAAATACTTTTATCATGAAATACGATGTCGATTAAGTGCGTTATTGTTTATGATTATCTAAAGTATAGTGCACCTTCAGGTAGTGTGAAAAAAAAACGAAGCAAAGCAGATGGTCTTATACTTTGAAAATTTAAGGTAAAAAATAGTAAACAATTGTTTTAAGAAACTTTTATATTGTTACACCTTTGTGTTTCAAATACACCTACAGTTTTTTTCGATCATCATCTGCCTAGCCTTTTCCCAACTATTTTTGGGGTCGGCTTCCAGTCTAACCGGATGCAGCTGAGAACCAGTGTTTTACATGGAGCGACTGCCTATCTGACCTCCACAACCCAGTTATCTGGGCAACCCAAGACTGACTGTAAGTTGGTAAGGTTGTCAGACTTTCTGGCTTCCGACTATCCGTAACGACTGCCAAAGATGGTCAAATAACCGCCGGGACCCACCAGTATATTGTGCCTTCGGAAACACGAAAGAACTCGTTATGACAAAATGGTCACCCATCCACGGACCGAGCGCGCCGAGCGTTGCTGAACTTAATGTTCGATTGCTCCACGCGGCTTTGACTTAGCCACAAGCTCTTCATCAAAAATCTCGGTGCAGTAACACAAAAACCATATGGGTTTTGTCAAAATGAATGCGCANTTGCTTAACCTTATGATCGATCGATCCGCGCGGCTTTGACTTAGCCACGAGCTCTTCTCACAGTTTTTTTCGATGACTTCCTATTTTTTTATATACATATATAGAATTTAAAATTAATAAAAGTTACCTTGTAAAGAGATTCCGGGTCCACATTATGGTCACAGCGTAAAACTGCGCTGTGATGGTGCACCACGAACCGTGGCGCGCGCAGCTCCACCCATACCTCGGACATGCCAGCCACTGTTCACAAGGAAAATATACTGTTATTGTCATTATTAAAATAAGTTATAATATAATCTTTAGTCAGTAAGAGTCTGACACTCCTTCACGCTACAGCCACAGCAGTAGGGGTCACCGAAAAAATCCTTACTAATATTATAAATCGGAAAGTGAGTTTGTTTGTTTGTTTGTTCCGCTTTCACGCCGTAACTACTGAACCGATTGCTTTGAAATTTTGCAGACGTAAAGTTAGAAGTCCGGATTAAATAATAGGGTACTTTTTATCCCGAAAAAAATAGATATTCCCGAGGGAAAACAAAAATATTGTTTGCTTGATGGATGGATTGTAGATGGCGCTGTGTGTCGAGCGGAATTCCACGCGGGCGAAGCCGCGGGCGGAAAGCTAGTATAAAAATAAATAAAGAGGCATGGAATAGATTTCAATCGAAATAAATCAGTCGCCGTTACAATTACTGTCGTTCTGCAAAATTGTGACAGATGGTAAACTCACCATTTGAAAAAAAAATGATAGAGTTAAATGAAGGATGGGATACTGGCCTATAGGATTAATACCGTATAATCTTCATTATCTGGTATATATTATATACTATTACGTCTCAAGACTACCTTTTTAAGTAGAAAAAACTGCAGGTTCAGGACGAACAAACCAAAAAACTTTTTTCGCAAAACATTACTATCGCGAGACGCGAAATAATAGCATTATCTCCAACTTCGCTTGTAAAAGCTTTTACTTATGTAATAATAACTACTCCATACACAAAGCTTTGTCCGCCCAAATATAATTTTCCCTTCGAAATATTTCCTCCACTACATAGAAATAAGTATTACAGTACAAAAAATCTTTTGCTAACTGTACGAAAAGTAGTGTTCTTCAGGATTTATTTCAGTGACGGCGTAATTATGGTGGACAAGTATGCGCTTATTCTTAAGTACACTCCCTGTTTTCCTACTTTCATAGTCCGGTAGGATGACAAAACTTTCATAAACTACTGTTCAAAAGGCCGGCATCGCTCTTGCAAATTATTTGGTACACGGTAGAAGTATTTAGTGAAGACCACTTCAAAATTTTATAGATGTATACCACTACAATAGGAGCCTATGGGTATCTAGTTAGGTCCCTGTCACATAAAAAAACAAAGGAAACATACGCTTTATATGCCTTTTAGATAAAGTAAGGGGATTTGCTACAGAAAAAAATACAAGCGTTCGGATTGAGAATCTCCTCCTTATTTTAAAATCGTTTAATAAAATGATCACCTATCCATAGTGTGCCCAAGCCTAGCATAGTTTAACCTTGCTGAACTATCGATTTGTACCGCTATATCCTCGCTACAAGCCTCTCGGGCTATAATCGAGAGGTAAACGAGTTGTAAAAGAATCGAAAGCTATTTTCGAACTAGATAATCGAATAATAGTCGCATTTGTTACCGCTTATCTCAGCTTTAAATGCGTGCGGCAAATTAGCTGAGTGCCAAGTGTTGCGATTGTGGGAATATTTAGTCAATACCGTTTATTTTACTAGCCATAGGGTTTATTTTTAGCTGCTATTTTTTGCAGTATAATACTGATGATTTTTTTGGTAATTTTATAGTTATATCTAGGGTTTGGCGTTTAAATAAATTCTGATATAAATGTATTATTTTTCGGAGATTTTCTTTAGATTTTCTCCTCTATCAAAGTCATTATACTGATTTTCAAATCAGGACATAATATGCTACTATAATTTTCTGTTTTACCCAATTTATTTAGTTATTACATACAAACTTCGAATAACCTCACAACACGAACGAAAACACAATTCCACAACAAACTGAAACCACAATCAAAACTTGACAAAACAAAATTAATCTCGCATCCAATTATAAGGCAAGACCAGACAGTTGCATATGAATATTTCCTAAGAAAACATATGCTGTAACATACGAGACAATGAGGTCCTTCGCCCCTCGAGGTAACGAGTCGTATGAACACTAAGCCTTAAAGTTAAGACTGAAGGAAGGTATTTACAGTGATAATTACTACCATGTAATATAGCCCTGTATTTTAGAGTAAGAGCGTAAGTAAAGACTTCACATTGTAGAATTTTAGAGCTATATGAGTCTGAAGTAGTTTTTATTTTCTTGCAGATGCTCAGCTGTTTCCTTATTAATGACTAGCGGCCTATCTTCTACCAAGTTTTGTCAATTATGTTGGGGTCGGCTTCCAGTCTAAACCAGATACAGCTGAGTACCAGTGTTTTACATTCGACTGCTTATCTGACACCCTTTTTTTTTTTTTTTTTTTTATATCGATGGGAAATCATCAGTATGACCCCTCCCGCTGTGGGTGACAGCGGAAGGGAGTGTCAGACTTTTACTGACTAAAACCCACCGTGTTCCTTCGGGAGCCCTTTGTGTGCCAGGGCCGCGGTAACTCTTTCGAACAACCCGCAGCCCCGACGGGCTCTGGCCCTAGTGGGCCCCGCAGGTTATCTGACACCCTTAACTGAATTACCTGAACAACCCGATACTGTTTGGTAAGATTGGTTGTCAGACTTTTTGGATTCAGACTACCCGTAGTGACTGCTCAAATGGCAGCCGACACCCACCAATTTAATGAGCCATCCGAGTTGCAGTTTGTATTAAGACTAGGAGTAACAATCTTGTTTGCCAGTGCCAGTTTCACAGATTCCAGTTCTAGATATCTATCTAACAGATAGTGCCACAGATAGTGCCACAGAATTTTATATAATTTTGACTACTTCTCAATGGCATGATCTGTTAGATAGCGATCTACACTTCTATGTGAAACCTGTAAAACAGCCTAATAATTCTAAACCTAATGTAAGTACCTATATTACAATTCTATTATAGGACATTCCTCCCCCTTTAAAAGTACTATGTGACGCAAACACCGAGGTATTCTGACTTTACGATGATCACTTTCTCGCTTCAGCCTACCGTTTCTAAACGACGCTATATTTCACCTCGCCCCCAGAGAACGGGCCGTAAACCCGGTGTAAATTTAATCTCTATCTAAATTTCAACCCCGCTAATCTCGATTTTCGCTGGATTGAAGATTATTTCGAAGGTAACTTCGGTAAGCAGGTATTGATTAACGTTGGTGGTTGCATATGTTTTGTTTGTTTGGTACATTAGTCGTCATTTGTTTAAGAAAATTCAGGAAACAAAAATACCTTAAAGGTACTAGGTGCTTTAAGAGTCTAACACCATAAATTATTTACGCTACAGATGGTCAAGATTAGTCTTGTTTTCAAGGGGCATGATGAAATAATCATTATACAATCTAATATTGAGATTGGAGCCTTTTAAAAGCCTTCATTCCTCAAACATAGGCGTAACTATAAATTAAGTAAAAAAAGGGAACAGCTCAATTTTCTTCGCCGAATGTTCCAGAAAACAAAGGAAATAACAAAACACTACCAAACTTAATGGATCGTGACAAATATAAACATAACGTTTTAATATTCGTGTTCTTGAAACGTGCCATACGGACTGGCGCCATTACTCATAATCAATCAACCACGAAAAATAGCTAGAAATACTCATTAAGCTTTATAAGTATCTGCAATTATAATTATTTATAAGTTAAGCAGTAAGTTCAAGGCATTCTTAAACAAATTATCATGGGATAAAGCATGCAACTGGAATAGCTTGTCTATTAAATTGCCGTGTCGTTAAACATTTGGGGCTGCCGTCAAGGTAAAATAGCTTCATTTCAGAAAGAATTTCCTAAATTAGTTAAGAGTTTTATATGTTACTTTGTATATACAAACTTGCACCATTTTAACAACAACGTATTTTACCTTAGTATGTGATAGAATAAATCTTAAATTAATAATACAATTTGTTAACAAAAATCGCAAGCTGCAACTATCTAAGGTAACTCGTATTATAATGAATCGTTTTCCCGATCGCAGCCGAGTTCAACCGAGGCGGACAGCAGCTGGCTCACACAACTCCAACTCGGAACTAACACTAAGAAATGCGTAATTAGTATCAGTTGCTGACCCACTTTGTGAACTTTGACCTGACTCAATATCCATGCATTTGGGTGTAACCGCGTACATTTTGTGAAATGAAACGGCTGAGTATTATATAGTGAACGCTTCTTGTAAAATTATGAAGTGGTATTTTGACTGTTTATTTTCCGTTTAATTAATAACAATATACTTCATAATTATGGTATAAAATACTAGATTTAAGATTAGAGTAGAAATTAAGGGCTACCAAAAATAAAACTAAGTATAATGCCTACAATTTGGAACACTGCTTACGACCCAGAAATTGAATCTACCAAAATTTATAGCGGTACAACCTTCACCCGCTTAAATCTAGTAACATAACCATAAAGGCATATAGATAGCATCACAAACAATTGCCGCTTAATTTGCGTTAATTGCCCAATGTTTGGTCAAAATTATGTCACGGAAGGCGCTACTCTACCCACAACTTGCACCCTCTATTTATTAGGTATGCTTATTACGTCTCGACTAATGTTCGGAACAAAATGTACAAGTCATAATGCCATGTCACACTCAAAATAAAGTCCTTAAGTCATTTGTATTTGGGTTAATGATGATGATTCGATATGCTTTTATTGCTTTCTATAGTGGTGTAGTTTCATACATTATATTTACTGTACACGTGAAAAAGATGTATGTTTTCTTTTTAATTTTTGGGGTAAAGAGGGATACAATAAAGTAATTTAATATTTTTTATGATGCTTGTGTTTAAAGTATGTATTTAAAGTACATACTTTATGATTGGGAGTAAATACGTGAAGTGAACGATACTTGGTTTGATTATTATTTATTCATGTAGTTATACTTTGTCTAGATATTTACCTAGATTTACAATATACGTATGCAGTTTCATATCACAAATTGTTGTGATAGATGATTGCGATCAAGCGATTTGTGAAATCGAGTGGATCAAATGTGATTAGGGTAATCGTAACCAAATTCCGATATTATAGTTTTACGTATATTATGCCAATGAAGAATTTAGGAAAGTAAGAGGTCAATGCCCTTTAAGTGGTCTGGTTGCTAGGCCTGAAGAAAATGGCTCGAAGAATATTTAATGTCGGTTGGGTTTTACAATACAAACAAAGGAAAGCTTTTATTTGAAAGAGTATTAGTGTTTTTTTGGGTTCTATCGGTTAAAAGCTAGGTTAGATAAAATAATATTTGATGTTTTGGAAAAGCAGTTGAAATGAGAAAAAGAATATTGACAAGCTGCCGTCAGTGTTACTCTATCTAAATATATAAAACTCAAAGGTGACTGACTGACTGACATAGTGATCTATCAACGCACAGCCGAAACCACTGGATGGATCGGGCTGAAATTTGGGACGCAGGCAGATGTTATGACGTAGGCATCCGCTAAGAAAGGATTTCCCGAAATTCCCACGGGAACGGGAAAAAACGGGATTTCAAGTATAGCGCGGGCGAAGCCGCTGGCAGAAGCTAGTCACATATATATATTTAAAATAGGCTCTCTTGTTTTTAGAGAACTGTAAGTACCCTCTGTTAATCCAAAAAATGAAAAGTGTCCTAGGTTTACAGATAGTTTTTTTTTTATCAAAATCACCTTCGTAATAAGACGGTGAAACACAAAAATTGCCAGCAAATATTACACTCCTTATTTATTTATGGCATCAACCCCATACATTTGACATCAATTATTGAAACCTGCGTTTATGTATGTTCCAAATTCCTAGTAGTCAAAACGCCTTAAATTAAGCTAAATAATGCTTGTGTCTGCACTGAGTTCACTATTAGATTTCAATCTATACTAATATTATAAAGCTGAAGAGTTTGTTTGTTTGTTTGAACGCGCTAATCTCAGGAACTACTGGTCCTATTTGAAAAATTCTTTCAGTGTTAGATAGCCCATTTATTGAGGAAGGCTATAGGCTACTTTTTATCCGGATGCGCTGAGTAGTTCCCACAGGGCGCGGGTGAAACCGTTGGCAGAAGCTAGTATTTAAGTAAGAAGCGTCTGCCACGTAATTTCTACAGTGGATTGCCAAGAGGAAATCTCGTGAGCTCCGCCGACTGCTCGTTATTTGAAGCATCTACCAAATGTCTATTTCAGTTGTTTGGACTAATTTTATGTTAATGGTACCTACTTTAGTTAGTTTGTGTTTAATTTTACAACTTCTTTTTGCTAGTAGTTTCACCCACGTCCCTCGGAATAACTTCGCGTTTTCGGATCGAAAGTAAGCTATAGTCGTCCTGAAAAATGGGCTGTATGGGCTCAAAGATTTTTTTAAGTCGGACCAGTTTCTGAGATTGGCGTTTTGAATCAAAAGTATAAAGCTGAAGAGCTTTATATTACTATAAAAATGTACAAAAAGGTCCGTCCAGGTCTCCGAAAATAAAATTGTACATCATACATACACCACTTAATTCCTGAATTTATTTTTCAAAAATTCAACGCTAAAATAGGAAAATAATAAGTTCTTCAAGCAAATCTTCAACGCATTCGCGTCCAATGTTTTATTCGAAGAATAAAATTCATGATAAAAATCACATTTGTTTGAAAACACCTTCGAATTTCGTTTCGTGTTCGCGACATTTTTATGTGTTGTAGGTCCTTTTTATTACGTCGCTATCTTTGCAGATACGGGTATTCTGAAAACAATAAAATCTTTTCATATACTTACTTTGAATAATGGTAAATTATTTTGTGTGATGTGTTGGTGTGGGTTTAAGTTATTTTTGTATTTATAAATTGATGATTTTTAAACTATTGTATTCTTATTAATATTATAGTTGCGAAAGTAACTCCTACTATCTGACATACTTTCACGGGAAAACTACTACCGATAAACGACATAGGTTTTACACGGGCGTAAAACACGCGAAAATAACTAGTGCTTAATAAATGATTATTAAAAACATAAATGTTTACGAGTACCTATCAAGTATATTTATATCAATCGGCAAGCACAGCTATGAAAATTAATATCCTCAAAATACACACTAAGAGAAAATACTACAGAATAGATGGCTATTCTAAAGACCGGAATGAAAACTGGAATAATGAAGAGAACAAAAACACTACAGTTACCCGCATAAAAAGATTTCGCTCACAAAAGACAGGCCTTGGGCAAAACTACAGAACAAACTTTGTTACGCTTTGAATTAAATTTGAATAGCGTTATTACGTAGATAAAATATTATTTCTTAATTACATAGTAGCGGTCCCCAGTGCCTGTGGGCTGTGAAAAGGTCTAGTAGCTGTTTAAGTAAGGGGTGTAAGTTTAGAAAATCGTATCAGGGTAGTAATTGCTTTTTGGTTGTAATGTTCTAAGTTTTTCCTGGTTTTTTAGTGGAGAAAAATGTTTCATGAGTTCTTATATAATGCTAAAGAGTTTGTGTATGTTTTAACGTGCTACTGGTGCTATTTGAAAAAATATTTTAGTGTCTGTTATATCATTTATCGTGGGTTGCAGGCTATTTTTTATTAGGGTAGGCTGAGTAGTTTTTACGGGACGTAGTTGAAAGGCTCGTCGATTACTATAAATGAATATGTAGGTACTCTATGATTCACATTTTTTATAGAATGGTTATATAAATATAGAATGGTTATATAATAATAAAAAAAAAATGTCGTAGTAAAATAAATACCTAAGGTGAACATTAATCTGCTTTTCTAAGAATACCTAATTTAGAAGCAGAATTAATGAATACCCCGACAGTGGTGACAAGACATTGTTTAAAACAATGACATGCTCATTTAAAGGTGTTATTTGAAGAGTTATTCTTTAATTAACTTGTAAGCACTCACATTAATTAGCTGTAACATTTGGCAGCCACATCAAATACACGTAAAAATATAGGTATATTTAAGTAGAAAAATGTGAGAATAATTTTATGTTCAAATGACATGTAGCGTGTTGAAACTTTTTTTCTGGTATGCCACTACCAGTTATTTAGCACTCTTAATTACGGCAAGTAGCATAATTAGTGCTATAACACCATTTTAAATGGCTTGATTAACTGCATTTTACACTTATATTTAAGCTTTACTTTAATAATATTTACAAAAATAATAACTCTAGCATTTTAAGAGTTTTGTCTTTTGTCTTCATGTCTTTCTCGTAATTTTGTTTTCTTTTTTAGGCTTCCGTACCCAAAGGGTAAAACGGGCCCTATTACTAAGACTACGTTATCTGTCTGTCTCCGGGCTGTATCTTATAAACCGTGATAGCTACAAAGCTGAAATCATAACAACAAATACTAAAAGTTAATAAAGTAAAATATTAAGGGGGCATACAATAAACACGTGAAACCACAAATTATAACTTTGTTATTCATATATTTGTATCACACTACTCCCATTAGGGTAAGTCCGGGATATATGCCTACCCTTTTTTATTCTAGATATATCTCCTAACACATAAGTAATACGCACATGATTTTCATATGTGCGCTGACCTCGGTCATTAAGCTAATCGGGTTTTATCATTTTTTGTAGAGTAATTAATAAATAAACTGTATATTTGGAGTAGAAATTAAAACTGCATACCGGGATATGCGCCTCGGATGCCGTATATGTGCCCCAGGCTATATTTTCAGTAGGGGATATATGCCCTTGGCAGTTATAGATGACCTTTGCAAGAAAACTAATATTTTATTCAACACTATTACTTTGTTGTTATTTATTATCAATTTTCAAAGATCAGAAAAGCAATGTTTTGGTGTTGGTACTTAAAACAAAACAAGTTAACACATTCAGTCAGGTAGGTACTTAATTATAAATAACATAATCCTCATCTAGGTAATCACCTTACCATAGAATCATTCTAATTAGGTAAAACGTTAGAGAGATCCATTGGATGAAGTAACTAGCTACTTAGGTAACTAAACAGGAACAATATTAAACATTACAATTAAAACATGCTTGAGATCAATCAACTTAATTATTATAAACATTATCATATTCAAATTTGCAAAAGTTCAATCATTGGAATATAATAATAACATTTACCATTTATGTAACAATTCAGAAGAGATCAATCATCTTAGGTACAAAATTAAATCAAGATTCGATAAAGATCAATATTATTTAGTCATTTTTGCAGCTATAATCTTGATTCGCCCACATTTGTTACAATAATGCTAATTTGCCTATCTTGCATTTCTGCGATAGCTGCAGCTAATGTTTCCTCGGTCGAAGTAATTACACGTGGTTGGACG
>NWSH02000008.1:12127157-12145210 GCA_002382865.2 Heliothis virescens | reverse complement strand
TTAGTTTTCGTAGGATTAAGTACCAAACCGTTGACCTCTGCCCATCCTGCTATCCTGTTAAGATCTTCGTTCAGGTCTCTCAGAGCGTTTACATGTTCCCTAGGATCAAATGAAATGTAAACTTGCACATCATCAGCATAAATGTGATACCTACATCGCTTTAGCGAGTTTATGATGTCAGCACAATATAAAATGAAGATCAAGGGGCCCAGTATTGAACCTTGCGGAACTCCTCTATTGATAGGGGTGAGTGACGAGGTCAAGGTTGACCCATTGCTCAGTCGTACCTCAACACGCTGCTGCCGATTGTACAGATAGCTTTGAAACCATTTTATAGCATTATCGTCAAATCCATAATACTTTAGCTTGCAAAGAAGCAACTCAATATTTATGCAGTCAAAAGCACGTGAAAAATCTAGCAAAACCAGAAGTGTGCACATGCCCTTGTCCTGCGCAGATAGTATGTTATCTGTCACATCTAGCAGTGCGGTCGAAGTACCACGTCGCTTACGGAAGCCTGACTGCAACTCCGGAAGTATATTGTTTTCCTCCAAATACCGCGACAACTGCTGACAGATTGCTTTTTCAGCAATTTTGGATAGACATGGCAGTATGCTTATGGGCCTGAGATCTTTAAGTTCAGTCGGGTTGGTTATTTTTGGGAGGGGTCTAACACTTGCAATTTTCCAGATGTCAGGGAACGTTGCAGATACTATCGACTTATTAACAATATCTGTGATGACTTCTATTGTATGTGGAAATGTCAATGTAATCATGTCAAGTGTTATCCCGTCATAACCTCCTGCATTCGATTTCAATTGACCAAAATATCGCAAAACTTGATCGGTACTCACTGGGTGTAGGGAGAAACTCGTATCACTAAAGCGGTGCGATTCAAAAAAGGTACATTCGGTTACATTAGAAATTGGATTACCCGGAACATTCAAAAAGTTAGAATTTATCTGATCAGGGTCTCTAAAGTGACTTGGAAGGTCATTAAATGGTTTAGGTGGCAATACGGTACTTTTCAAATTTTTCCATAGTGTCTTAGGTTCATTAATTTTGTTATTTATGTTTTGTTTAAAATATGCAACTTTTTCATAAAATAATGAACTGGAGACGAGTGATTTTAATTGTTTATAGTATACCTTTTTTGATTCAGATCTTATTTTACGATACTTGGCGAGGGCTTCATTACGCAGATGCATCATGAATTTTATTGTATCTGTTATCCATGGGTGTGAGTGATCTTTTATCAAGCAAGTGGTGAGGCTAAGGCTCGCTGTATTAGGAATTCTGTTGGCTGGGTAAAACTAATGTGTGGCTAATTCAGAATTAAAGTTTTTAATCGTTTATTGTTCACAGTGGATTCGTAAAAAGGTTATTATCGATATTTTCTTAACATATTTCTTCATTTATATATTTTAAGAGTGTCTTAATCAAAGGTTTTATATTTACAAATAATAAAGATTTTTTTGATTAAACATATAATCATAGATATGGGTTTCGACAGGCTCTTTCGAGCCCATTTCATTTTGAGGTTGGGCTTTTTTATTATTTTATTTCTTGTTTTTTTGCTTTTGAGAAGAGCAGAAAAATAATTTACTTAAGTGGATGGTAAAAATATTAAAATGCTCGTAAAAATACCATCGTCCAAAATAATGAATTACATTATTAATTACTAAATAGTTTACAACGGTCCAAGACTTATTAGTGCAAACTTATTAGTGACTATATTTAAATAATGTGTTGACTAGCGGTTTCAGTGAACTTTTTCCCGCAACCAGACAAATAGTAGTCTATAGCCTTTCCCAAGATCTAAATACTATCTGTCCTCCAAATAGTTTTGGCGTCACACAGACAGATAGACTTTCGCATTCAATATATTATTAAATAACAAAAGAGTAACAAAGGCGTGTGTAGTTAATGTAATTAGTAAATCATCAGCCTGGGAGGGGTTAATTAAAAAACACGTCTGACAATTATCAGACACGTTTGTTTTGACTTCAGAACGTACTCGTTGTGTGCTCGGATTTCCAATGTGTGCCCTTTAATGAATAAAGTGCTTTTTAATTAATGTCGTTTTATGTAAATTAATTTAAAGATTAATTAAAATGAAATTAAGAGAGATCTAGTTGAGTTTAAAATTATTTTTAGCACAGTATAAAAACCTTTCGGTAAAAAAAGTAATCTCAATTTTTTCATTGGATATAAAATAGCCTATGTCCTTTCTCAAACTCGAGACTATCGGTGTATCAAATAACATTGAAAACGGTTCAGTAGTTTTGGCGTAAAAGTACAATAGGCAGAAGGATAATTTACCTATTATTTTAGTAGTTCTACGCATAAATAAAGAAAAAAATTGGTGTGAAATTAACTCAAACAAAATGTAAAATATTATATTCGTGTATAAATATTTCAACGGAACCATAAACTGTACTGATTAAGGGGCGAACACATTCACGTAATTAATGTTTAAAAGCAATAAAATACGAACAATGCGAGATTTGGTAGTTTTGATAAAATTGCAGTAACTTTATAATAATTTATGTTTTAAATAAATGCTTACGTTTTGGAAAACATTTTTTGTGTTGTAAATTAAGTTGAAAAGCATTTGCTTGGTAACCGTTTCTTTCATTTTTGTTTGTTTCTTTAATTAATGATAAAGTTAACACTAGCTTTCACCATGGGTTTCACCCGTTTTCTGAGGGAAATACTTTCCACATAGTAACAAACATAAACGCGCACATTCACAAACTTTCGCTTTTATAATTTTGTGTGATTTAGAACTACTATAAAAATATGGTCCTACAATCATAGAGGACCTCGTCATCTTATTTTTAAGATTAATCGAGCAATGACTTTAAAATTCGGAATATTAAGTTTGGAATGTACAGAATAACTTAAACCTCTCAAAAATAATTTATATCTAACATAAACACATTTCATACATTTGTAAGTGTCCACAGAAAATGGCAAGGGACTCGTAAAATTAAGACAAAGTCGATACTAAAGTTTGTTTCCAACTAAAGAACAATTGTAATCCCTATGGACGACGACAGAACATAATGCTGCACGAATGTACTCGTAGTTGAAATTTACGACAGTATTTTTGAAAATAAGTGTCTTTTGAAAAATTGCTGAGAGAGGTATTCTTTTATTTTGCGAAGAAAATTGAGTTTTGTTGTTTTATGTTTTTCTTGATATTTTTAAGGTGACGCGCGCTTTTTGTCACGTGTGAATTGAATGGTGTTGTATGTCTGCATCGAGTGCAGAAAATAATATTTTTGAGATTAAATTACTCGTCTTCACAGATAATTGTAATGAGATAGCATTTTTTTTGTTGGATGTTTTTTGACATAAAAGTAAAATAAAAATGTACTTGCTATTTTCACATTTTTTTTCATCAGTACCATGACACTGACAGGTAACCTTATAAAAAAATCACAAGAATTTTCAACAAAATATTCTAAAAATTAAAAAATAAATTAAAAATAAAACATGAAAGTGAATAACATTGTAAGTAGCGTCTCAAAGCTACGACAGGTGTCTATGGCACGCTACGGTAAGCTACGAGCGCTACGAGCGTAGCCGAGCGTGTGCTACGCGCTGATGCACAATGCGATGCAAGAAAACGTAGCACTTGGAGTAAATGTTGCCTTCTGAGGCAATAATAATTCTTACAGTATTTATGTATATCTACGAAATAAATTATTTATGTTTTATTTTAGAGGAAAATATATTGTAGTTTTTTGCTTTGCTGTTCTAGTATAACTTTCAAATAGGAAAAAATAATACCTTTTTTAAACCTAACATATTCTTTGCAGCTTCAAAAGACTCACAATACTTAGTTGCATTATATGGGAAATTGCATTATCGGGAAACCCGATACCCAGTCTTACCAATGGGTATCGGGTTGCACAGGCAAATGGGTTGTGGAGGTCAGACAGGCAGTCGCTCCATGTAAAACACTGGTCCTCAGCTGCATCCGGTTAGACTGGAAGCCGACCCCAACGTAGTTGGGAACGGAAACGGAAAAGGCTAGGTAGATGATGATGGTGGAAAATTGTGCAATTTGTGGTTTGTCTAATTAAATTTTAGTTATTTATTTTTTTCAATTGAGTAAAATTATTTGTTTAGGCCTTTCATCCTAATTAGAGGATTACCACCCGATTTCAAACCAATTAAGCAATTATCCAATACACATAATTTCATATACTTTTCCTTTAACACTCCCATAACAGTAATAAGGTCTAATACAATTTTCGTGGAAGGCTCTCAATTACAGTAAACACTAACACATGACGAACAAACAACGCGACAGTCAGCCAATTAGCACTAATTGTGTACCGTCAACAATGACCATAAGTGACGATATGTACGGTCAGCGTCAAAAGTAGCTGAGCAAGTCAACATTTTTAAAATTGCCTCACAACGTCTAGGATTATAATTACTTAACAATACAAACGCCAAAATTTGTTCAACAACCTAACTTCCAAAAAAAGTAGATAGGTAGTCCGGTAAGTTATTGATGACACGGTGTTTAGCAGTTTTGAAAATTTAGATTTGTTCAGCTACTTTTGAAGCTGAATGTACCTGCGTTATAATGAGGGTCATAAATATGTCTACCTAGATTGTTAAGGGGTTTATATTGTTTCGCTTTGTATGATCGTTTGGTATCATATTTTAAGGATAATATACACTGTTAAGTAAACTGTCGACCAATAGGTTGGTAGGACACATTACTCAATGTTGAGATAAATGTTAGTGTACCAGACTGGGATGGCTGGTACCAGACTAGTTCAACTATCGGCCGACTTAAAAGTCTGCAGTGTGCAATCTGCATAGTTATTATTTAAAAGATATAGAAGCAAACCTTATATGTTAAATATTTATCATAATATTCTGTTCAAACTGACTAGCATTCATGGTTGAGGTACAGCCTGGTTACAGGATGGATGGATGAATGACGGGAGTCCTGATTTTCATGTTTTGGCCAGGAACTCTAATATGCATTACCAATGCTAAAATCCCACATTTATTCATGAAAGTAAAACAAGATAAATGATAGAATTAAACATGAATCAACCTCAACAACAGCGGCGACGGCAATAAAACTATTAAGCGCCGTTAAAAAATGTAATTAAATTTTGATGGCCCACAAAGTGATCTGTCACCCCAATCACGTTGAAAAAATAAAAACAAGCTGAAGTTACATCAATTACGTTGAATAATAATGGAAGAGTTTCTGTCAATTTGAATAGAGAAATTGGTCGCTCTAATTATTCAGTCTATCAGTCTACTAAATATAAGTTAAGTTTACTAATACAGATTGTTGTAAGAGTATAGATCATGGCATACATGAACGGCACGGCAGTTCAAACCCAGCGATAACCTTGTCATTTCAATTTCACTCTTAAATCGTATCTCATATAAAACATTTTATTATAACGTCAATATGAAAAGTCAACGACGAGGGGGTGACAACGAGCTCGCAGCTACCTTACAACTTGAGTCGCCGTGTGGTGCCGCCCGTTCCATGCCTTACATGTGATCTTTACTCTATCAACTAAGTGTATTAGTCCAAACTTAACCTGTGCTTAGTAAAGTATACTTTCAGGCAAACTAGATCTTCCTAAAATATTTTCAGACCAAAAATAATTGGAAATGAAACTCTGCCAATTTGTTTGGTTCTGTCATTTTGTTTGACAAATTAAAAACACGAGTTAATTAAGCATGATTGTTTTGGCATCGTATGTCAAATTATATTGTGAACTGTTCGTTAAAATTAATTTGATGCGGACAGAAACATAATTAGCTTTATTATTTTAATAATTACTTCATAATTTTAAATGGAACAACATGGTATCATATTACATTAGAACGTAGCGGAAATATTAAAGGAAATAAAGAAATACATTGATATTTGTTTATTGAGTTACCTTACTTACATGTGTTTTTCTTGTACAGTTATGGTAGGAAAATACAATTATAGAGAATAAAATATTTTCACTATTTTTTAAGGTCCCATACGCAAAGGGAAAAGCGGGGCTCTATTACTAAGACTTTGCCGTCTTTTGTCAAACTGTTAGCCAGTGTCCTCCTCTCTAACCTCTAGTTCCAGATTAACTTCTAAATAGCTATCTGACAGAATGCCATAGAAAAGTTGTGTAAATTAAAATCATTTCTACAATTTTTTATCTGTAACCTGTTCCCGTAATCTGTATCTAATAAAACGTGATAGTTCAACACTTCAATCTATACTAATATTATAAAGAGGAAAACTTTGTTTGTTTGGTTGTAATGAATAGGCTCAAAAACTACTGGACCGATTTTAAAAATTCTTTCACCATTCGAAAGCTACATTATCCACGAGTGACATAGGCTATATTTTATCCGGGTACGGGCAGTAATTTCCACGGGATGCGAGTGAAACCGCGGGAAAACGGCTAGTTTTTAATATGTAGATGATGGATTTTCATTGCCGCTTTGTCTATTTATATCAGCCAACTTTGAAACTATATTCTAACTTCTAAAGTAACAAAGGGACATCATTCTATCAATAAATATTGACTTAGTCTATAAATACCATAGCAGTACACACAAATTTAACCTTTCCATATATATGACTGCCTCGTTGATCTAGTAGTCGCGTAGTATGACTGCTGTGCACGAGATCTTGGGTTCGTTTTCTGGGTCGGGCCGAAATTGCTTTGTGGGTTTTATAAACATGCACAAATTATCCCAGAGTCTGGAAGTTGGTGGTGTTATATCTCCATAATCCGCACGTAAAGCGTCCCCGAATGCTACTCAGCAGCAGTCGTTGTTATAATTCCATGTCAGAGGCCATCAGGCGTATTTGAGAAAACTCTAACACTAGGGCTTGTTAGAAGATTAAACTGCAGCTAACTCGATAAAAACAACACCATTCTATCTGCAAAATCATAACCCAGCAATATCATTTTGAAATTACAAAAATTGATTTTTAATTCCACATAATTAGTTTTCCAACACATGATATAGGAAGGTTTGCTTAAAATTTTCGCTTATTAGACACATTGAAAATGAATGGTAAAAGTTTACACTACCCTCATCAAATGGCGGGCAGTTGTAAGTAGGACTCACATATTCCCTGAGGCCTGCTTACAACATTGTTCACTTAACACATGTACCGCTAAATATAATTAGACTGTCTTTCTGTTTTATTTAATTGTTTGCACAGAGAGTTTCAATGGTCTTTCATAAATAGTTCGTGCTAATTTACTTTGCGATTGTGAAGCAAGCCTGATTTTTACTCATACTCATATCGTTTACTAGCTTCTGCCAGTGGTTACACCTGCGTGCCGTGGGAACTATTCGGCGCACCCGGATAAAGTAGCCTATAGCCTTCCTCGATAAATGGGCTATCTAACACTGAAAGAATTTTTCGAATCGGACCAGTAGGTCCTGAGATTAGCTTTATAATATTAGTATAGATTACATTCCATAATGTACATAAGGTGGAAATTTAAATAACATAGTTGTCACAATTATGGACCCTGATGGGCACAGCAAGCCTACCGCAGATAAAATGGTAAGATAGCCTTTAACATTTATACCTACAATATTGGCCGAAATACTTGATCACATCGAACTCCAAGATTAAAAATTCCCTCGAAGACCCAATAATGTTTCACATTTTTGGAAATCCATCAAAGTATTAATTTCGTATTGCTAGTACTGTAATACTGTAACGTCATTTATTTTGATTTGCTTACCATAGCCCGTATAGTCATGGTCAAAATTAAATCAAAACAAAAGACAACCCATTAAAACTTTACATCTAAATTACTGCACGCACACACATACCACTTTTACACACACCACTAAAAAAACTCGGGGTTATTTTCTCGTTCCGCAAGTCATTACATATTCGGGTCACCGTGTTGCCTACGCAAAAAATGTCATCTTCACTTCTTGTGTGTGTTGTTTGTCCGATTTCACCGGACAGGCCGCGTGATTTTAATAATTCGTGCGCCCAGACACGGCCCGTGTGTGCGCACCTTTATATGTCCGTGTTTATGGGGGAAGATTAGGTGGGTGAATGTTAAATTGGATTTTTGTTTATTATTTTGTGTTATGTGTTTTGTTAGGCATATCTTATCATTTTTTTAGGTAATATCTTAATTAAAGAATTGACTCGTTTGAATTTTTTGATAGGATACCTATAACAATTGAATTATCACAACAGAAGTGAACTGAAAATGTAATAAAATATAATATGTGGTCAAATTGGGAACCTCCTCCTTTTTGGGAAGTCAGTTAAAAATAAACACCAGAGGATCCTCCTTTTTGGGAAGTCAGTTAAAAATAAACACCAGAGGATTACTGAATGCGACAAGTATAAAATGTACTCCCTAGTGTGAGAAAACATTATTTATTTATTCCTCTCAGAACTGACCACGTCACAGTTCGCTATATCTCACAAATTGCCACTGTTTGGAAAACAAATGGCTATCAAATGCACATGCGGTACTCAGATGCAAATGTATACTGAGCTTTAGATATTCATTTTTTTTATTTTTCAGTTATTTTTTGAACCGCGGTCTCATAGGTATTTAGAAAAGAGCTTTTCAGGTACATCATTTTTAAAATTTCATAATTTTAAATGGCAAGTTTCTTAGTCAAATGAAAAGCTATTATTGTCATTCCTTAGGTTTTTCTATATCTTTATCAAACTCTTCATAAACATAAATTCTTTTTCAAGGATAATAATAAACACAGGCAGGAAACAATTTTGCATTTGGCAACATTTGCAGAAACAATAATCTGCACTAATATTATAAAGCTGAAAAGTTTGTTTGTTTGTTTGTTTGAGCACTTTAATCCCAGAAACTACTGGTCCGTATTCTGGTATGGTATATGGTATCTGGGTGCGTAAGTAATTCCCACGGGACGCGGAGAAACCGCTGGCGGGATCTAGTTTTGTATAAGGTTAACTTTCAGTCATCTTTTACCAATACCTAGGTTCACCGAAAACGTATACGCTTTTTTCCCCTGAAATTTGGTACAGAGATAGAAAAGAACCTGAGGAACAACATAAGCTACCAGGTACCTTTTTATCCAGGTACGGGAAATAGTTCCCTCGGGAAGCGGGCGAAGCCGCTGGCAGAAGCTAGTCTTTTAATAATCCTTTAATTACTCACCACAGTGGTTTCCTTACCTATTTATATTCAACTTATACGCTTGATAGCATAACCTTCAAGTCACGTCATCACGCTGGTCACTATCAGAGAGATCCAAGTTTGCTACATTAATATTCCAAAGGGGTGCGGAGTACGCAGGCAGTACCAAGGCTAGTTCCGTGATTATCTACCCGCTTATTAAGCTTCGTGAATATATATAGCTATGTATTTGGATTTAAAATGTCCTTCGTTCTACTTATAAATGTGAAAGTTTGTAAAAATTCATCGCAAGGTGTTGTTCTAGAGATTTTTTTTTTAGGGTTCCGTACCCAAAGGGTAAAACGGGACCCTATTACTAAGACTTTGTTGTCTGTCTGTCTGTCTCCAGGCTGTATCTCATTAACCGTGATAGCTAGCATGCTGAAATTTTCACAAATGATGTATATCCGTTGCCGCTATAACAACAAATACTTACAATTAAAAAAAAAATATTAAGGCTGTTGATTTATATTAATTAATTGCAAAATTGTATACTAGTAGCGCCATCTATCAGAAATAATGTGCAACTTAAGTAACTCACACTTGACCATTCCTATTGTACTTTTTTCATAGATAATGGTACGGAACCCTCCGTGCGCGAGTCCAACTCGCACTTGGCCGGTTTTTTTCCTAAACCACCGTCTATTAGAACGATTTAAATATTTTTAAGACCATACCTAGTACTGAAACGAACTGGTCGTTTAAACATAATTGCACTCGTTAATAGCAATTACCTTACTCAAAATTACCACGTACGTCAATAAATTACAAGCCATAGTTTAAGTATTTCAGGTGTTGTAAATTTTTACAGGGTGTTAACAGGCACAGTAAAACTAGAAAATTAATTTAGTTTAAAAATAGTGTCGACTTGAGGTTAAATTATAATAATTATGGCTTCCAACTTTATGGTGTATAAAATAAGTTTTATAAATGGATGCATAATGAATTTTCTGCAAGTAAACTTCGTTAAAAAGGAAGGAACTTTTCCACCGTAGCGAAGGAGATTCTATCTAGGATCGAGCAAAAAACATGAAATATTATATTAATAGACTTTCTGAGAAAATTTAAATGAAGTCACGTGATTATTCAGAATTAATTCTGACAGAAATTAAATCTGATATTTCCCTTTAACGCTCAATCCTTCTCAATTTGAGAGGAGGCCTGTGCCCAGCAGTGGGACAATAAAAAGGCTATTAAAAAAAAAAAAAAAAAAAAAATCCCTTTACTTGATGTAAAGGAAAATATTGAAAAGCTATCAGAATTATTTATAAAAATATTAGTTTTAATACCAATCACGAAATATTTTTATTCCAAAAACGTATAAAAACCTTGTAGTTTTCCTCATAAATTTTATTAATTTCGTTTATATATCGTCCATTGAAGTTGATTATTATTTAACGAGGCATTAAAGCATAAAAAACAAGAGCACGGACACGTTCAACGTGCACAATAATTGTGTAAATTTTCAAAAGTTCGCGTGTGTAACAATCATTAAGTTGTATCAGATTTATTTACATAAACACAGCCTTCTCATATTTCGCTAAAATCTTAACAAGTTGTTGAGCTTGCTCGTATAACTGGGGAAGTTTTAAATTACCCTTATTTTGTACGTTTCGAGCCTATATTTAAATTATTGTGCCTACTGTTTGATATACATGTTTTTATTTCGTGAACCGGGCTGACCTCTTATAGTTCAAAGATCAGTACTATTATTGTAAAGAGGTAAAGTTTGTGAATTGCGTAGGAGGAATCCCTAGAACTATTGAACCAAATTTGTTAATTATTTTATAAATAGAATACTATTTTATTTGGCAGTTTTACATTGTAGGCTATATATTTCTAGATGCGAGAAGTAGTTCCCAAGTGATGCGATAAGTTAGTTGTAAATACGTATACATGAGAATATGTCAAACATACTTAAGTTCAAGTTTGTAAATGTAGTTTAGTTCAAATTAGTGATCGTCATACTTTCAAACCCTGCTTTCATTCGCTCATCGTTGGTCCTTATTGGATAGAATAGAAAATATAGACAACTATTTAAATTGCTTGAATTAAGCTTTCTTTCTTGTAGTTAATGGTTTTAATGAACTAGTTTCAATTTATATACTATGAGTGATAATAGTACACCCATCAGGAGATTGGATTCACAATGTGTTTTCACTATCGTATTTTTTAGATCACAAATCTTTTATAATCCCTTATTTTTTATGTTTCACTGTTCCATCTGTTAATTAATTTACATTTAAATTGCATCTACTTGTGATAGAATGAGACATTGACAAAGCACTATATATTTGTCACCGCAAGCTGTAGCAAGTCAATATAACAGCGTGTTAACTAGTTTCTTAAGCTAAGCTCCAAGACTCGCTGTGTTTGGGCTTACTAATGAGTGGTTTAAGCACGGTTTCAAGGCGTTAGCGCGAAGCTTTAAGCTTTTGTCTAGAACAATTATTATGTGGGTTAGAGAGTATGAATAATTATAATTTTGCATTATGAATAAAATCCGGAGCTCCATTAAGATTTTAAATTAAATGGTTAATTTTTATTTATTTTCAATCTCTTTTGTTTTTTTTTATGTCGGTTCTAAATTCGAGCTTAAAACATTTTTATACTCGATATTACTTATTCTGAATAACTATTACTATATCAGTATTCTACGAACTACTTAGGTATATTATACATTCCCTTCACATCTCAACTATAACTAAGCCGAAACATCTTCAGCATAATACCAAGTAAATCCTATCCCCATTAGAAATGCGGAATGCGAAAATAAACTTTGAAGCGAGAAACCTGGCCTTCGAGAAACTTCTGTGTAGTCTTCTGTCCAAGTAATGCCTGAAATCTAATTACAGCAAGTAGTCTGGTACAAAGAGGTTCAAAGTCTCAGTAGTTATCTACTAACGTTCTGTTTGCCGTCGAAAACTGTTTATGCTTTTCAAATATCGAACGAGTTTTAATTTTATTTTTTAAAGGGCTGTTTGTTTGGGTGTGTTTTTACTGTTTGATACTATCTGATAAATAATGCCACAGAAGAGTCGTCAAAATGAAAAATATTTCTATGGTATTATGCGTCAGGTAGCTTATCTAGAATATTACCTGGAACCTGTGAGACTGACTAAATGATTATAAATAAATATAAATAAATATTGTGAGTTAAAGTTCATGGCTACTATGAAGCTTACAACTAAGTAAGTAACTATGTCTTTTTACTTCAAGTAATGTAAAAATAATAATAATAGCCAAAGACAAAAAATAAAACAGAATGTAATTTCACGTTTCACATACCAAGAAAATTAAACTCACGTTCAAAAACACACCGGTTCATTTATAATTAAAAAGAAATAATTAGGCAAACGTCACCCATTCGTTCACAATACTTTCTCTTATAATAGCTACCCAATTTCCTTGAGTCGGGCAGACAATTAAAACTTGGTCACGGTATCTTTTCACTCTAATTGAAATGAGGATACGCGGAGAATACGGTCTCAAAGAGAATAAAAAACTCCGGATTAACTTTTGTTCGAAATATTAACACTTTATTCCGTACTTTTGGAGTTGGAGAAGAAAGGAATAGTCGCGTTGGGTATTACGAAATGTTTTTCAAAAGATTTAAATTTTTCTATTGTTATTTATTTTAAAATTTTGTATTTTAATGAAGTCTATCTTTACCTCTATTTTTTTTCTGTTTTCTCTGATCCTCATTTCTCCAATTTCGACTTTAATTAGACGGGAGACTGTTTTGTTTAGAAAATATCATGAAAGTTGACGAGTTTAATTAAAACTACTACAAACTCGGTACTACTTACCGTATCTGGATAAACAGCAAATGTCCTTTCTCAAACTCAAGACTGTGAAGAGTAGTTTTAGCGTGAAACCACGATAGACAAAGTTACTTTCGTATATAATAAAACAGTAAAAATATCGTGTCTATACATCCAATATTTTTGCAAAACAAAATATGTAGGGTTATTAAGAAATAAAAAAACAGTAAGTAAAAAAAATATATATTTGTATGTTTGAAAGTTTTTCTGTTTGCACACGCTAATCTCAGGAACCACTGGACGGATTTTGATGAAACTTACAAGACATATAGCTTATATATCAGAATAATATGTATGCTACTTTTTATCCAGGTACGAACAATAGTTCTCACGGGAAGCAGGTGAAACCGCTGGCAGAAGCTACTAATACATATTAGCAAGAATTATTCCTCCAATTCTGTTACATATGCGTTGTTCTAGTTTCGCTTAACGAGTCTGAGACAAGAATACAGTTCCAACTGATGAGCGCATTATGCATTGTATTTGCAGCATAATTTACTACATAGTAATAATTATGTGTGTCAGACATCCTAAGCACATTCCGTTCTTTTTACAAGATTCTTTGTTTTTCAATTGATATTATTAAATGCGAAAAAAACAACTAACAATTAACTAAAATAAATTTAGTCAAAATCTTTCTATCTGTAATACAAAAATCACCCTATACTTTTTCTGGTCGAATCACGTCTGAACGCCTGGACCGATTCCAATGATTCTATTTGTCAGGAGAAGAATTATATGATCAAAAAAAACCAGCTTTCTGGCTATCACGAATTATCAGATACAACCTGGAGACACTCACCACACACCCGTTTTACCCTTTGGGTACGGAACCCTAAAAAGTTGTTCCGAACACGGGTGAAAACGCAGAGAACAGCTAGCGAAAAATAAAATATATCTTTTGTAGATTATGTAAGTCTCAATAGAAATCAAATACCCACTCTAGACTTACATTCCTATCCCCGCTGTACGGTTATTAAATTCTCTGGACTTTTCTAAGAAATCTAAATTGACCGCAATTTTAGTTTCCCTCAAAGTTTTAAACCACATTTATAAAGCAAAATGTAGCATTGCTTTCAGTTAATTCTAGAATTTTCCTGGTACAAGGAAGCTTTTAGGGATGTATGTTGTGGTGTTTCATCTTGTCTATTATTTTTACTGTAATATTTTATATTATTTTTGTAGTATTCGCGAAATTAACAGGATACGTGATCATTCCTGAAAAAAAAAAAACATTTCTATTTTCGTTGGCTTTCGATTTTCAATGAAAATTGAAATTTATTTTTTGAATTGAATTAATTTTATCACTGCTGTGTCAGAAACTTCATCACAAACTCTGATAAAATGTTGCCTATATTACCGAGGGATAGTGTAGCATTTTTAAACCAGTTCAGCAGTTTTGGAGCTAGTTTACGATAAAACAAACAAACAAACAAAAAACCTTTTATAACATTATAGTCGAGTAGAGATTGTATTATATTTTCACATAGACAGATATAATGCCTCATTTTGTAGACACAAAGTCTCCCTGACCCACTTTACCCAGTAGTATCAACAAATTGTTCTTTGTTGACAATGTCCGGTCAATATATGCAAAATATAGGTTAGTTCATTGTGTGCTAGGTAGTTATAATGTTTGACTGATAATACAGTTATTGTCTGTGAAAGTGCTTTACAAAACCGACAATGAAGCTTTGTTTGTTGGGTAAAATGTGATACAAAGTTAGGTTATATATAAAACTAGCTTTTGCCAGCGTTTTCACCCACGTCCCGTGGGAACTACTCGGTGCACCCGAATAAAAAGTAGCCTATAGCCTTCCTCGATAAATGGGCTACATAATACTGAAAGAATTTTTCAAATTGTACCAGTAGTTCCTGAGATTAGCACGTTCAAACAAACAAACAAATTCTTCAGCTTTATAATATTGGTATAGATACTAGCTTCCGGTGGTTTTACTCGCTTCCCGAGAGAACTACGTCCCGTATATAGATAAAAGTTTCATCAAAAACGTGTAAGGTTTTTACTATTTTTCAGTCGTGATAACTTTGGACAAATTAGAAAAAAAAAGAATTTATAACCCACGAGAAATATTATTTTAAAAGCCGAGGCCTGTGAGGAGCTAGAGGAAAATTACTTTTGTTTTGTGCTATTAATTTTAAAAATACAGATATTTAAAATCTAATTGTTATTTCGTTTGACGTCTTATTTTAATTTTATTGTATTTCATCCATACTAATATTATAAAGCTGAATAGTTTGTTTGTTTGAACGCGCTAATCTCAGCAAGTACTGGTCCGATTTGAAAAATTATTTCAGTGTTACATAGCCTATTTATCGAGGAAGGGCTATAGGCTACTTTTTATCTGATTAGGCTGAGTAGTTTCCACAGAACGCGGGTGAAACCGCTGGCAGAAGCTAGTGAGAGAATATACAGTGTAACTTTCAAGTTATCTACGCCATGTCTGTTGTTCCAGTGACTCCAAAATAAGAACTTTTGTTTTCTCGTTTGGAAGATCATAACCTAACCGCCAATTTAGCACTATCGGGATATGAATTATACCCAAACTAATAAGAATAATGAATCACGTGAAAGTTACGATAAGTTTAAACAAACCTAGAGTAGTTACATAATACAAATAAATTCGCATAATATCATCCTAATCTTAAGAAATACAGCTATTTTTACCATCTTTTTCGTTATCTAAAAGTTGAAAATTCAGTATCTAAAGATATTCCATGCATTGTTTATTCCGTAAGCAGAATGCGAAGGAAATTGGATTGTTGTAGTGCAAGCTTGCATCCTGTTTGCAGAGCGTCTCCACATTATAATAATTATGTATGTATGTCTTTATGTACATGTATATTTTGTAGTATGAAAAGTTTATTGTAGTGCAGGGTTTATGTGACGGGTTTTTAGAAAATTAATTAATGTTTTTTCATAGTGGTTTTCTAAATAGTGTTTTTCATTATGGGTTTGAAGAACCTTGAAAAATCGCAGATAATTATGTTTTTCCAATCGTCTATGTTACAAAATCGGATTTCCTTTCGAACTATCAAAAAACTTATCTACATATATTTAGATAAAACCTGGATATAAACAAAAAAATATACAGATAAGAGACTTCCATTTTGCATCGATTTCTAAAACTATCCGTCCCAATAGACATGTAAAGGTTTCGGTTACCTCAAAGTGTATTTTTTGAGTGAAATGTCAAAGGCCACATGGAATCGTTCCACGTTTCCAATAGTTTGATATCTGTCGGTATAAAGTGGTTTACTGCTTCTCCGATATTCATTGCGAACTTTGAAGCTTGATACGCAAATAAGTTTTTCTTTTTTTGATAGATATCCGATATTACGGTTTTCCTTATTTTTTTCTTGAGCTCCTTAAGATTAAATAATAATATGTGTATATGTATGTATAGATCTTAATTAACTGTGCAGCCCTTAAACTGTTTTACTCAAATATTTTTGTGCAGAATGATAACTCAGTGCACATTGCAATATATTTTATTCAATCAACCAACAAACATAAAAGCTTAAAATAAAATACATGGTCAATAAACGCGGACTTTTTGTTAAATGCAGCGATGCAACTTTAAAATCATTTTTCCGAATTTATTGACAATGCTTCCATAGTAATATTTATTTTCCGTAATAGCATCAAAGTCGTCAAAAACTCAAAAGGCATCGTTGTGCACATAAACTTAAAAACCAATTATACTTCAAGATACATTCTATTAGTTTCTATAAAGTATGAAACTACCTGTTGCAAGGCGTACAGAAGTTAAAGCTAGTCGTACGCTCTTTGACGTTTCAGATTAAAATTTTGCACATTATACTCCGAAGTTAGCCCAGTAGATCGAGCTTCAATTAATTGTTTAAGCTCATCGATTTAATGTCCAACCCCTTTACTTTGATGGTTTTTCGTGATATTTCACCGGGTTGCGGTGATTTTTCCTTTGAATGTAGTCTATAATCGATATTTTGATGATTTGAAAAACATGGAGCTATTTAGATAGGTACTTTTGGTATTAGCTATTACGCAAAATTTGAAGTTATTACTATTGTACCTTAACCCAAATAAAACTTTACAATAGAAATTATACATTCGAAAAATTCTCTCCACCATCAAATTCACAACGCAAAACATTAAAACTCGATTTAAAATGTCAACTTAAAATACAGCCTCCGTCTTATTTGACGCAAACCAGAAATCTTGGAACCACGGCTGTTGCAAATGGCCATCTCGAGGAATAAATTAAGGATAATTTTATCAAAACTCTTAGACAAAGTTCTAGTGTGAACACACAAGAACTCGAAATTTGATAATGCTGAGAAAGTTTGCTATAGCGTTAGTCCTGTAGATGCCAAGAGTCTCTGTCTAAAGTAAGGTCGGTAGGGGCAAGACCGAACGGTTTTTCAATGAGATGAGCAGTGTTGTGTTTGAAGACGTGTAGAACCGTACATATAAGCGTATTCTAAAATGTTTTTTGTCATGAGTAAAGAGCAAAGAATATATTTTTGTATCATATTAATACCTTCCTATTAAATCTATTCGAAAGCAGAAAAAAAATAAGTCTTCTTCTTCTTATCGAGTGAGCTGCAGGTTTAATCACCTGACAAGCCCTAGTGTCAGAGTTTTCTCAAATCCGCCTGACGGCCTCTGACGTGGAATTATAACTACGACTGATACTGAGTAACAATCGAGGACGACGGCTTTACGTGCCCTCCCAGGCACGGGGGTGTAACACCGCCAACTTCCAAACTCCAGGCTGCTTTGTGAAAGTTTCTAAAACCCACAAAGCGATTTCGGCCTGACCCGGGAATCGAACCCGAGACCTGTGGCACGGCAGTCGCGCAGTGCGACTACTAGACCAACGAGGCAGTTAAAAAATAAGTTAAATGTTATTATTACGAAAATATGTCTAGGGGCAAGACAAAAAGGTGATGGGGAAAGACCGAAATAGTTTCTAAAATCGTTCAAATGAATATCTGACGCTGTTGATGCTCACTAGTCTTTATT
>NWSH02000008.1:12102941-12124113 GCA_002382865.2 Heliothis virescens | reverse complement strand
ACAATTTGAAATGAAACTATGAGTTTTGAAATCGGGGTCAGATCGAAATTTTTATATGTTCTTCTTACCCCGTCAAATTTTTATGGGTGAAGATGGAAAGTTGTAATAACTCCTAAAATACGTTATAAAAACATATTTAGGTGTAATAACACGACTAAAAATTCAAAATAATGAGCAGGTATTCCAATAAAACACTCGTACCTACCTCATAAGTGAAGTTATGGAACTCGGGGGAAGATAAAAAAACTCGATTTAACTTCGTAAAAGTCACGACTCGGGTATTTAAGTTTTTAACACGACCAATCACTCGAAATGGCAAACGCTGAATGAGAAAGTTTGGCGTAACAAAATGGCGATTCTAATAATGTTGCTGTCACTGCAAAATCTGCACTAAATCTGGAGTTATGGATGACATTTTGTGTTACCCCGTTTTTCATCTTGCCCCCACTGACCTTAATTATTTGAGAGTAGAATATAGTGTGATTGGATTTAAGATCAAAGTAAGAATTATATAATAATTAAGCCCCCAGTACACCTAACAACGTAAACGTCAGGTATTTTAAAACAATTGTTTACTAAAAATGTTTACGTTTCATTTTCATAAACGGTATCGGTAAAAAAAATTGACGAATATACATATTTTAAAATATGTTGTAGTTTATAATACTTGAACAAAAACTACGATTTTTTCAACCCTAGTTACCAAAATTATGCACATGCTACAAAGAATCACTTTTTTATGCATTTAAGCCACAAGCGAACATCTAAATGTGATGTCGTGTTGATGTATTTGCATTGTGACTTATGTTTAGTTTAAGAACGAAATTCAGAAATCTCTTTTTTCTTTCATCAATGTTAAGTCCATTTACACATGTCTGAACGATTAATATTATATTACTCGTTTAAGATGTGGACAAAGTGGTAAGAGGTCCCTAGAGGAACACGTTAACATGTTGTTTGTGCATAACGCCTAAACACAAACTTGTTGCCAGGGCAACTTGTCAACGCGACGGTGCCAAATTAATTATTACGACGGTACCGACAACTTTGATAGGGAGGATCACACACAGGTGTGCCACGTGCAGAGTAAAAAAACCAGAGCAAATACAGCTTACAAGAGAATCACAAGAAAGCTAGCTTTCATGAGAAGTAAGGCCGATAGATCCAAGTGCGAATATGCATATTAAACAATCTGTTAGTTTGTGTAAACGATTAACAAGTAGCCCCGGTGCAAAAGATGACGTTTAAAATCAAACGAAAGATATATGTCACTCGAAAAGTGTCTGGGGCATCGCGTGATAGAAAATTGAACTTTTGGATTAATAAAGTGGTCCTAGTCATATATCCTGAGATATACCTATGGCATCCCATGACTTATGGTGACGGAAAGCGTAGAAGAGAAACAGGACTATAATGCTTGAATCTTGGAACTTTGCAGGAGGCATAGTGTAGTATGTTCACAATGGCCTTGTCATTCCTTTTGATATGTCAAGAAGACCAAAACTAAAATGAAAGACAGTACTACTGAATGATAATAGTAACACCAATGACGATAATAAAATCAATGCAGAGCTTGGTAGTATGAAATTCGCCTTCTACCCAAAACGAAAATAGTTTGAAAATGTTCATCGAGTTTCTTAAAAGTTTTCCAGTAAAAGAGAAAAATGCTTCCAATTTAAAGGGTTAGGATAAAACTTTGGTCATCAATTTGGTTTCTAATTCATTCTTCTGAAGTCATTGCTATTATGGACTTTTTGTGTTCATCTTGAATTATTTATTTTTTGATTACTACTGGTCCGATGTTCGGTCGAAAACATGGTGCGCCAATGCGTATGCTAAATCATATAAAACGTTCGTCTGTGCTTAGTTTTCCTCGAAGCCAATCAAGGCATTTTCTTGGCCCCTATAATTTGGCTGAATATAGTTATTGATACAATATTTTTTTTAGTAAGCATAACTCTCCAAACTTTTATACCCAAACCCATAAACATCCCAATTACAGCTATTGTCTAATATCTTCTAAATATGTTCGGCAGTTTTTCCGTCAATTCGATTAAAAAAGCTGAAGGCTCTGACAAAAACAATGCCCATACTATCTTTTTCCGGCATCATCTGTCTTTCTATATTAATATAATAAATGAAGAGAAAACATGTGTCTGATTAGTTAGTTGTTTTTACCCTAAAGGCTACAAAACTACAAAACCCTAAACTACCAAAGCTATTTGAAAGGTTCTCTCACTGTAAGGAAGCTACACTATCCTCGGGGAACATAGGCTATATTTTGCCCGGGTACAGGAAAAAGCTCAGTTACAAGAGCCTATAATGATAGTACCTCTACCAGCTAGGCAAATACGAGCACGAGTGACTCATGCCGACGTATCTGGCTAACTGAGGACTATCAGGAAGAGCTAACGAGCATGCGCATTGATAGTCTGGCTATAAAAACATATACCTTTAATTATTATACACCTGACGCATTTGGCTAGACTGAATGGATGTTTGGTTCGTATTGTAACAAAAAAAATAGTCTCGTCTCAATGTAAATTCTGTGTGTTCAATCTTTGTGATTACTAGAATGATTTCAATTTATTTTTTACTAATTTAGTTATACAAGTGCAAATAACATATACTTTGAAATTGGAGGAGAAATTGAAAAAGGAGATGCATC
Source organism: Heliothis virescens (assembly GCA_002382865.2). Classification (NCBI taxonomy): domain Eukaryota; kingdom Metazoa; phylum Arthropoda; class Insecta; order Lepidoptera; family Noctuidae; genus Heliothis; species Heliothis virescens. The sequence goes on along the minus strand of NWSH02000008.1, from coordinate 12,121,445 downwards.
AGTCTAGAAGTCGGCGACGAAACAAATATAGCTACATCCACTAGACACCGACTGCTAGACCTACGCATTGTTGCTTTATAATATTTTAGAAGTCGGTTTAAGTTTTTTGTAAAAGGTTTTTTCACATGCTTGGAAATTGACTGTACTGACACTAAAATTGAATTGAAAATGTCAAACTACTTTTCAATTTTCATTAAAGTTTCATTGATTTTTATAGCAGTACATATCTTAGCCCAGTTTGGAAAGTTGCCCGTTTGGTAGATAAAATCGTCTGCCGTCTCATGGGACCTCATTCTGTCAGCAACGGGAAGCTACGGCTTACGAGTGCACCTTTGCTTTCTTTTAAAAGGTTATTACGGAAATTACTATCTTAAGAGAATGGTTTCTGCGAAAAGCTGCACTGTTTATGTTGAACTTATATTTTGTTACAATAATATTTCGTTTGAAGAGGTGTTCTTGTGGTTTCAAAAAAATTGAAACTATTCAAAATACTGAATGTAATTTAAGTACATGTATTTTGGGTCTTCTAAATTATAATTTATTTTTCTACAACAATATGCTCCATTTTTCCATAATTTAGATAGACGTTATGTGAACTGTAAATACAATCTTATTTCGCTTTAATGAGAGTCTTTGTAATATGAGTACACTGCCATAAACTCGACTACAAATCCACAACAAGGTTCATTATCAAAAGCAATTTCTAAAATCTAGAAGATTAATTAAACGATACCATTTATGAAAATTCTCAAAAATATAATCTCACAGAAATAAAAATCTCACAAAACCAGCTTACAAAAATCCATTCTTTAATACAATGTTGGCTGACCTTCACCTTTGTGAGAACAAAAACTTTGAACCGCCGCACAAATTAAGAAGATTAGGTATTTCCTTAGGAGAAAGTCACAAAAGTTACTAATGGACGTGCGAATAAATTTTATTAGAAGCCGCTCAACAAAGTTTGCATGTACGTGAGTGTCAAGTTTGTCTATCGGCAAACGTGAACACATTTGGCAATGTTCTTTTGTTTGTCTGTTAAGACATTTGTAGTATTCTGTAGGGGCGATGTTAAAAGTTTTCTAGGGATCCTAACTATTAATCTTGGCGATATTTCTTTTTTGTTGTAGTTTATTGTTTTTATTTACATTTATTACCTTAACTAAAACTATTCTTTTATTAAAAATGAATAAAATATTAAAACTGTAAATTGATTTTATTGTTTAAAATAAAGAGCGTTTATGTTAAACTGACAGAAGTATAATGATAGATTGGTTATATTTTAAAAGACAAATTCAGGTCTGTGTAGGTTTGGTAAATTATGAGTAATTGGACATTGCAAGAGCCTTAATTTTATTCCAATACTTTTAAATAACTATTTGAGGTAATTTACCTAAAATTGGAAAACTTAACCCTTCTTAGCAGTCGGGTAAAAAAATACAAAAACATTAATGAATATAACTGTATAAAATTATTTTGAGATTCCACAGTCGATTAAAACTATAAAATTCATCTAGAAAGTATCTCTATTATTACCTTAAAGTATCCAACAAATACTCATTCGTACAGCTTTAAAGCGCTGAAGTTGCTGAAAGTATTAATTAAAGCGTGTTCCTTACCGAACGTTCTGGAATGAAGCGGTTTATTGACCCCGACTTTTTGTCTGCTTTTATTTTATAATTTCGTCTGGGAATTGAAGGGAAACATGGCGTGTTTCACTTGTTTTTTTGAACGAAATGATGCTAATTACGTATAAGGATATTACAAATAGCTAAAGTGTGTGTTTGTCAATTTGTGACGTGCGAGGTGATATCTGGATCTTAAGAACCTGAATAATTTTAAAAATGGTTGCATAATAGAGAGGTTATTTGTGAATTTTATTGCTTTATTTTATTCGATAGTTACAAGCATCCTGTGTTTTTTCTCAAGCTCTTCTCTTCTCAAGTAGTTTTGGCGTAAAGCCTCGACAAACAGACAGAGTTAATTCGCATATTGTAATAATATATTAAAGATCTTTAAAAAATAACCTTTTAAGTTTATATTACAGCACATAGAAGAACTAACAAACAAAAATTCCAACACTATTATTACCATAAATACCAATAAAGTATAATATACGTTACTACTAACTTTAACACTGATATTGTAAGCTCATCCCTAATTCTAGCTATATAGAAGTTATTACGTCCGTCCGACACTGGTAAGCTACGATTAATCGTGTTACAGGACTTAATAGGTCCTAAGTATATGTGTGCCTATAACGTGCGTTTAGTACCGAGCTCACTAATTGAGTAGATATAGTTAAGTGATACTATTAATAGGAGCAGCTTTGATTAATTGGCTTCCAAGTTGTTAGGTTTTGTAATGGAATGTGGATTGATTTTGATTTCGATTGGCAGTACTATGTGCTATATATAGGTTTATAACTTGGCGAGTATTGACTGAGCTTGGACGGAGTATTGTCAAAGTGATTTTTTGAAAAGTCATATCTATTTGAAGGCGTGCATTAGATAAAATGGTTAAAAGAAATGAGCTAATATTATATACCCTATACGACATTAAATGTATCGCCATATCCAAATATTTAATGAAAATAAAAATAAAATTTTAATTCTAATTATAATTTTCTTTACAATTTAATATTTTTATATCATATAGCATTGTCGTGAAATTAATATCATTGGTATAATGATATCAAAGACACAGTCAAGATTCGGTTGTACGGTCTCAAATCACTTCACCTCACATTATCACGTCAAGTATATTATTTGACAAAAGTCCAACTCACCCAAAATAACTCCAGACAAATGGGCGAACAGCAGCAACAGTTGAACGTCACGCTTCCAATGCATGTCGGAGAGCTCACGGCCACTTCACAACACAAAACTATCGAATATAATCACTATTATGCTGAAGTAACACATGGCTTCTCTTCCTCGTTACGCGATCTGTGAACAAAGGAAATTGGACTTTAGTGACATTGTGATAGAATTGAATTTACGTTTTTGAATGAGAATTTAATTTACGGAAAAATCTGTGGTGTATTCCCAAATATTTGAGGTATACTTGAGTAAAAAACAACAATTATTTTCGAAGAATTAATTGCACATCGAAGGATTGAATATAATTTTATTTTTGTAATACCTACAGTTTCTATTGTATTTCTTATAGTCAAGGAGTTGCACTTCAACTGGCCTTGTCCTTTAAAACTGCGCAAGTATGCTCTAAATATGTGCGACCACGCGATTGGACGGTGACGTCACAGGCCCGTATTAACCAATTCATGACTAAGTGACTCTTTGATGTGTTGGTATTAAAATCAATTGCAGTGTGCATTTTGAGAAGACAAAAAATCTGATAATATCGTTCGCGTTGTTTGAAGAACGAAAACATGACGTGTGTGGATTCCGAAAAATATATTACAGTCTTCAAACTTTTTGACGTCGCAGGACATTGCGAGTGCGCAGAAAGCAATTTTAGGTATCAGCTAGTAGCTGGATGGAGGTAGGGAATGGATGGACACATGGGCGGACTTGTGCTCGGAATTTAGTTTCGGAACGAAATCGAGTTTCGAACTATAATATAATCTTTATTATATCTATATTGTATACTAAAATTATAACAAAAACTGTGTTCTTATTTCACTAACTGAAAAAAATACGAAGTAAAAACAACACGTGCCAGCATCGTTAGCCGTACCAGGTGATATATAGTATAGTACCTATCTCGTCTCCTTCAGTGAATCCGTCTTTGACTTTCCGTTGTTACCTTCCTCCACTAGGATAGGCGCACTTCAAAAGGATATCACTTGAGCTGAAAATCACATCGTCAGTCAACCTTGCGAATACAATGACTTGTGTCTATAGAATGTTGTATCTGCTCCGTATAGATCATTGATTTTCATACCGATACCGCAAAATATGTTCAAAGGGGAGATATATCTTAGAATATAAATATTATATATTCTCTCTATTGTAGTAAGATTGTAAGTTGGCTGAAGAAGAATATTATTGAAAGCACGATTGGTGCGGTGTGATAGTAGTATGTTGTTACACGGATCCGATTACCATACATGTTTTAATCTTTTATAAACGTACAGACGACAGCAGATCAACCTACCTGTATCTGACAAATTTTACCAATCGAACATTTCTCTCTCGCTCTTCTCAAAATCTATTGAAATTTGTCAGATTGGGGTAGGTTATTGTGCTAGCGTCTGTATTTTTAGGGTAACCCAGTCAGTAACATGGATAATCTTGAATATCGTGATCCAATAATTCTTATGAGCTTCAATACTGATACTCAAATTCATTGCTATTTTGTCTGGAAAATCCAATTCGTATTTATGATTACGTAGAAAAAGATTTCAGGGCTCTGTACAATATTCCCTGTAGGTTGACATGATACACACAGTGGATGGAAAACGGTATTGGGTGTTTCGTAAGATTTTTATAATAAGCTAAGAAATACATAGTCTTGTAAACGTATTGTTAACGCTCTATACCTTCTTATATCTAGAACTTGGGTTTTAGCCGTTAATGTTAAAATAAAAACATTGTTAATTGAAAAGAACAAAGTAATTATGTAATTTATGCGTCCCAAAAATCCAAAAATCATCGTTGTGAATAAATTGACAGTTTAATAGCGTCTGCATATTTAAGTTACATACATATGCTTGAATTAACAAGTAGATATTAAATATAGAGTCACTATCAGTTTTGCTTCTGCTCTGTAATTGGACACCGTGAAATCATGCATTGACATTTATACAAAGGACCATCCAGTATAAAGTTAAAAATACTTTTATGAACACTTACATCCAACAGTCAACAAAATCAAACTAGCTGATAATAATGACAAAGACATTAAAAAATAGCAACAAAAAAGGCACGTTCCACAAATAAACAAAAACAATCACAGTCTTTACATTAAAACCAAAAACCGCGAATTTCTTGCGCACCTGATACCCACAACATAAGATACGCCAAGAGATTACACTGACGTATATTGTGGACGATATATCTCTGGAATGAGGATCAGGTGCTACCCAATGATCTGTGTGCACGGGATTACTGGTATGGGATATTTGTAGATAATAATTATAATTGATGAATTACTTGTAGCTAACAAGTTTGAAACGGAGAAGCTAATTTTGATGAAGCATGTCTAAGAATCACCGATGGTGATTGGATAGTGCTAGTGTTTGAAGTTTAAAACACAGATTGAACTTTCGTATTCTCACCAAATTCAGTTATTTTGATTGGCATTAAAATCAATAGAGTGATGACCTAACTAAAATTGAGCTGACCATAATATCAAAGTTAGTTTACCTTACCTATTTGCATCTGTTCCCAGTAACCTATTGCTTTGCTTACTAGAGATTGAATTTTGGCGTTAGCTCCATACAAGTTATTTCTATCTCTAGGAACCAAACCGACAGATAGACAGGTTACGGAATTCTACAGTTAATGATATCTCAAAGTAATACCTACAATTGAAATTTCTATCACGCGCGTCAAAGAATACGACCAATAATCAAAGTTCTGAGATTCCCTTCGAATCGTGTTCGGGTTGATAAATTGCACTTTTATTCACTCACACACCCATCATATCGGCATGTGGTTGAGCACTTATGATGGGTAATAAAATGAAATGTCATAGAGTTGATGTCTACCATTCTTTCTTGAATAATTCTACAAAGTTGTAGCCGTACCTCAGATTTTTATTCAATCGGCAAAAAAATACAAATCTGAACTGTCTGATGATGTAGTTTTATAACCTACATAATTATTTGGTAAAACTTTCATTTCATTGCATTGTTACTGCTTGAAAAAATATATTAATTGATCCTTCAACGCTACCAGTAAATATTTATCAACTGACCAGATAATTATAATAAGTCCAGACATAAGCACCCAGTCTGTCTAGAATGCCCCAATCAAACAGAGATCAAACCGGGTAAGCCTACTGGCTATATAACCGTGCGAGCAGTCGTTACGTGCGATCCAATCTTACCCGGCTAACCCCGGTTTATTAGCCAGATACCACCGTGATGTACTCCTTGCAATGTTGTGGTATTGTCACACTGGCAGCGAGGTTAGTCGGAGAGGCCGTAGCGTGCAGTAGCGTGTTTACTTTGTTGATTGAATCAATTGTTCGATGTGCATTCAATTTCAGTTTGACGTTACTGAAATATAATTGAGTAACGCCTACTTCTATTTGTTTTATAAGTTCATCCGCATCGCTGTCAGCGGTGATTGTGTCCTGGCCGCATTACTACGGTGGGTGGTAATGCAGACTCCTTAAGAAACGTTTAAGCCAGTCACGTGTGAATGTTTTTTAATTTATTTGTTAAGAGATTTTATTTAGTTTTTTGTTATTTATTGAATAAAAAAGAATATAATTCAGTTTGTGTGTTAATTAAAAATTAATCACCAATCCAAATTCCACACTGCGTAAAAAACACCGATGGAATTTACTTACTCATCGGCGTACTAAAATCTGTATTTCATATTGAATACCACAGCTGCCAGTAGATCAACAGCTAATTCAATATAATCTACTAAAATCTGAAACGACGAGAAAAAATGGCTAACATTATTGTCGGCCATAAGCCGCTGCTTCGCTTGAAGTGAACGAAGTACCTAATACTAGATAAGAGATTGATGCTTGGGCTCCAACAAAAATGGATCGAACTAATCTCGTTACGATATATTTACAGAGTTTTTGTAACTTAGAAGCTTTTTTTGGCTTACAGTATTTGAGAAACATGAAAAACATTGGATCAACAAAATACATCAGTTATTTATTATTTATAAGTAATCTATAGTGCTTGAGAAGAAAGTCCTGTCAAAGATTACGCCTACGAAATTGGATTATTCGTTTAAAATTATGGAATATTTATTGTCTCTACCTACAAATAACATGTTCCTGTCTTGAAGTCTGTTATGTTTCAGAATTTTGATATATCGTAGCTATTTTAGTTTTTTTTTTATATAATGTTAGTTACGTATTTTTAACAGACTACAGCAAAAATGAAAAATAATCTGCTAGTTATAATTTAAAAACATAATTTCTTGCATGTTTTCTATTTAAGCTAATTTGTATTTTATTGTTTGATAAATTAGTCTAGCTTAAAATATAAAGGCGTTACCTAATATCCCATTTTTTTACCGACTACAAAAAGGCTTCCTCTTGTTCCTTTTCCTTCTTAATTCGGATGTCTGTATTTTTTTGTTACGATGCAATCAAAACGTTGACGATGTTTATTTAATACGAAAATATTATTTTAGAGCGCTTATAACGAAAATATTATTTTAGAGCGCTTATAACTTTAAACACTTCTTCAACTTTATACTTTAAACGTGCTACAAACTAAAAGTTTGCTTAGCAAAAATCTCGAGTGCAGTAAACGTTTAGTGAAAAAGAGATATTCTATTTAAGGCTAGAGTGTCCATTAGACTTTTGTACGAGATTTTTTATAAGATAATTAAGATACTTCAATAAAAATAATGAATATACATAATATGTTGTATATTTGCATGAAAACCTTCAATTGCGATTACCTACGACCAAATTTTAAATATTATGTCTCGCTACTTAAAAAAGATATGTTAGAAAAATAAAACAATAAGAATGCCAACATTTTTGTACAAACGTAAATGTTCCATTATATATTCTCATAATGTATCTATTATGTACTCATTCACTCGTTCAGAACAAACAAAATTTAGGTACATTTCCCTCAGAGTTGATTTTAACCAATTTACGAACAGAAAACAGTGTTGTGACAAAGACTATAATGAATGAAACTTCACCGACCGCCCGTTTATTTTCCATGAACGGAATTCCGTGAAACATGCTATAAATTACCGTTGGCTTGAAATGATGGTAACGTCAGAGATCGAATTTCAGTCATGGCTTAAAATCAGCGAAATATTCCGTTGCTGCAGGTATTTTATGATGCAGGTTATGCGTTAAGCACAGGTGCAGTTTTTATATCTTCACTCTCAGGAGGTAGTAAAATGGCAAAATGATTCTACTGGAAGTATCAAGCCAGGGACTTACGAGGCTTTATGAGAAGGCAATCGATGAAGAAATGATCGTTCATGCCTTTTTTTTCAAATAGTGATGTGTTTTGTTTACTCTTATTTTTTGTCGATGTGAAATCATCAGATGACCCCTCCCGCTGTGCGTGACAGCGTGAGGGAGTGTCAGACTTTTACTGACTCAAACCCACCGTGTTCCTTCTTAAGCCCTTTGTGTACCTGGCCTGCGGTAACTCTTTCGAACAATCCCGCAGTCCCGGCAGGCTCTGGCCCTAGTGGGCACCGCTGGGGTTGGCTGACTCTCTTTGAGGAGCACGTGGAACAACACGCGCCACCAACACGGTCTTGTCGTCTCCAAGGAGACGAAAGGTTTAGAGCCTGTCTTTCATTACCATAATTATATAAATTCCTGCAGCATACACCCGGACAAAAATATAAACTGACCTAATAAGCAGTTCCATCTTTACACCTAAAATAATTGACCTCTTGACTATAGTTCTACATATTTAATAAACCTTGGACTGAACACTGATGTTCTTATTGGACAAAGGCTGTTTTAATAGCCAACCTCAATCAAAGTTGAAGGTCATCTATTTGTTTTCGTCAGTCAGAACACTCATGTCATTTGTATTGGTTTAATAAAGATTACATTTGAGTACGTCAACGTATGGAAAAATACTTGAAGTCGTGGAACATATCAAGGTCGCAATCGGATCAAAATTGTATCGTTTGTGTTGACATATTGTCCTGGCAATTAAGTTACAATTACGATATAGATATAGGCAATATATACCCACATTCCGCATTTTCAAGTCCCGTAAAACTGCAGGTTAATAAAAAGTAGCCGACATTTTCTCTCAGGCTCTAGACTGTGTACCAAAAAATTTCGGTTGCTGTTCTACTTTCTACTTTGATGAAGTTTTATTACACTCTACATTTCATTACAATAGTGGCCCTTCCTGGAAGTTCGCAATTCAAACAAGCAAACCTCAATACATCATCATTGTACAAAGGAATCTCCTATCAGACCCTTTTTGTGAAGGTCCTGTCTGGTTTGTCAATCAATTATCGAAGGATTTCTGAGGGTTAGTCAGCATTACTCAGAAACATGCTTGTCAACAGGTGCCGTGAAAACAGATAAAACAAATGGCTGAGCTGACAATGAATAAGTATCGCGATGTACACACAGTAAAAAAAAAATAAAAAAACTTGGGTATAAATTAGAATTTTGCTTGTTCAATCACTGCTGTAAAATCACTGATGTAGGTTAGCATCATTAAAAACTAGCGGTTTCATCTGAAACTAAATTATTATATGCTTTATTTCAATGCGCAATAAAATACAGAAAAACATCCTCCATCGCCTATGACATATTTCCACAGTAGTCATTGCAGCCGAAAGATAACCTAACTGCTGGAGAAAGGCCTCCCCCAAAAACTTCGCTTTTAATTTCCACAGTAAAGTAATTGAATCACATTTAATATCATACTGACTTTAAATTCGTCGGAAATGTAAACACTTTATTAAATACACGCACGAATATGTAAAGAGAATAATTATTATTATCAATACAGCCATCATATTGTAAAATGGGTCTTTTAATTGCTGTCCGATATTATGATAATTCCGTATCATGTTGCCACGGCTATTCTGGTTTACATAATTTAAATGTTCCAGTCTATTATACACGTGTCATCCCATTATTGATTGTGATGATACAAGTTTTTGACGTGGCTGCGCTTATCATGCTTCTTCTTATCAAGTGAGCTGCAGGCTTAATTACCTACTGCGGGTTGGTCGAAAGAGTTGCCGCGGCCCTGGCACACAAAGGGCTCCTAAAGGGACACGGTGGGTTTTTTTAGTCAGTAAAAGTCTGAGACTCCGATGCTGTGGGTGACAGCGGGAGGGGTCATACTGATGATTTCCCATCGTAAAAAAAAGGCTTAATTACCTAACAAGCCCTAGAGTTTTCACAGTCTCTGACATAAAACAGCATATACTTATTATGTTGAGGAAGGTAATTAACGTAACCGATAGAAAATTTCTTACTCTATGGCCAGTTTCGAGGTTCCAGATAATGTTCTGGATAGCTATCTGACACATACAGTTATAGAAAAGTAGTCAAAATAAAAATAATTTCTATGATATTACCTGTTAGATAGCTATCTAGAACCTCTAACTGCGGAAATCAATATTCTGTCTATCTCTGGATTTGCTTACTAGAGATAGAATTTTGACATTAGCCCCATACAAGTAATGTCAAATTCCTATCTCTGGTAAGCAAATCCAGAGTTAGATAGGTTATTGGGAACGGCCGTAAACCTTACAACAACCTGACCTGGAATATGTGAAACTGATGCTCAGTCTTCAGGTTTCAGTCTATGTCCTAACAGTTGTTTTGCCATAAAAATGTTAAACGGAAACAAAAGCAAAACTGTATAAATTGATAGACAGATTTTGGCCCTGAATTAATTAATACTACACGTGTTTGAGTTATATGGAATGATATAATGATAGTTTGGAGAATTCCGATTATAGCACAATAATTTGATTCTACATGAAATACCACGTGTGACGAGCGGTCTATATTCGTTTCGTTAAAGTTGGTATAAATTAATTATTTTCCTTTATTCGATTCATTTACTCTTAAATCTTTTATAAATACCTACATATAAAAAATAAAAACAAAACATTTAAAAATATAAAAAAGTAAAAAAAAAGCATTCTTTGGATTAAAAAGTGTTTTATAAATTAATCTCAACTGAAAATAGTAGGTATTTATTATATAGTCAACTGATTTGAACTCCGAAATGAACTTGACTTGTTATTCACGTTGTTTATATCCTGCACAGTTTATTTATTAACGTAGGTGGCATTATTCCATTCATTGTCGTATACAAGCTGTTAGTTACTGTCAAACTTGCTTAGCGCTGGCTGTTCACTTTAGGCTGCTTTGCACCTTTAAATATGTACAGACAACAGCAGGTCAACGTATACGAATCTGTCAAATTTTACCAATCGAACATTAACCTACCTCCATAGTGATATGGTTGAAAATCGATTGCAGAAATTTGACAGATTGTGGTAACTTGATGTACTGTTGTCTGTACCTAAAGTGTTCATACAATATAAAACGTTACGAAGTCGAAATTTTTAAAGAAAAAAAAAAACAAATATCAAACGTCTGCTCGACTGTTTTGTAATAACACTATGAATATTTTGATAACATACCTATGTAACATTACATAGCATATCGTATTTCACACTCTCCTTTCCCTCTATATTAATTAGTGTGGTTAAATTAAATCTATTACAGACAAAAAAACTCTGATCAAGAACTTGGAATAAACTCTGAATTCTCTTCACTTTCCTGCTAGTTAGAAAATCTTTAAAAACTCCAAGTAATTCCTTTTAGCTCTTAAAGCCTTACTTCATTAGCTTAGATTAGAATACCTGTATTACCCGGTAGTCGGGCTCTAGAGATTAGATTAGAGATTGGCTCTCGTTCTATAAAATCATTTAGTACACCTGCTGTAGACTAGTTTAGTCTTAGGAGAACACTGCACAGTAGAGAACATTGCACACTACAGACTAACGGCAAATTTCAATAATTATCCACTGATTTTCTTACTAGAGATTGAATTTTGCCATTAGCTTCAAACAAGAAAAGAGAACATTGTAGGTACATTACAGACTAGCGGCAAATTTCAATAATTTATCCATTGATTTTTTTACTAGACATTTAATTTTGGCATTAGCCTCATAAGTAGGTACAAGAAATGTCAATTTTCTATCTCTAGTAAGCAAATCAACAGATAGACCGCTTTTTGAAATCAGGCGTAATAGTCACTCAGCCGATGGTTGGACCGATGGTTTGTTGACAGTCTATGAAACTTTTTACTTGGTCTGGTCGTGGCCAGATACCTGGTCGTTGCTATGTTATTTTCCAACATTCATATCCAAACTGATTTATGAGTCTGACCGAAATATCTGCCGACTTGCAGTATGTAGTATGTGGGCGCTTATACCTATGTGAAAAATCTGTAGTAGAGATTTAAAGGTTAAAGGCATTGATCATATATCTAACTAGTTTTCGTTTAGTTTCACCCGCGTCCCGTGGGAACTACTCAGCGCACCCGGATAAAAAGTAGCCTTCCTCGATAAATGAGCTATCTAACACTGAAAGAATTTTTCAATACGGACCAATAGTTTCTGAGATTAGCGCGTTCAAACAAACAAACAAACTCTTCAGCTTTATAATATTAGTATAGATTAAACCTTATACCCATGATGTTGTTTGACTCGAAAAGAACTACGTTATAAGCATTAAAGCAGTGATTTTTGACCATCCATATTATCATGATCGACCCCTTTCATCTCTAACATAGAAAAATACACCCTAATACCCACACAAAAAGACACAATTCCTTCAACAACAAAATTAATAAACGCCCTTTTAAACACAATACATAATTTACACACATTTCATGTATATTCAGTGGATGAGAAGTTTGTTGGGAACTCATGCGGTGTAAAGTCGAAGCCTCACCAGCGGATCCAGGTCTGATATAAGTAACTTTGCTAATTAACTTCCTACAACCTTGTTAAGAGTTTACCGTTCCATCATTGCATGGATAATATAACATGATAAAAATGTTGCTTTAATAAATCCTTTTATTTGCAATTTATGTGTTTAGTTGTTTAGATGTTGACTTGGAGCAATGAATCAGATAATCTTTAGTCATTATACACGATAGGGTAGCGTCACTACTAAACATAGACTTCGAACCTAATTTATTGCACATTCTAATTCAAAAGATAACATTTCAATCAAGATAAGTGTTCTTGTCATATTTGGTATCCAGCATTAGAATAATAAACAAACAGATGTGCGAAAATAACAAATACATACAAACAAAATGCAAAAGTCTCAAAGTAAATTGCGTAAAATAAAACAATTGAATCCAGAAGTCAATCACAAACAAAAAAACAACCGACAATCAACTCTTTACATTCAAAAATGTCTACACAAATTACTCATTTAATAAAACAATTATTCTGCAAGAAGTGTAGTGTCTCAGCAAACAAATTACGGCCATTTAATTAGCCAAGATGTTTACTTGGGCGTCGTTTGCTCAGGTTATAAAGCTCCGACTTCGAATGTAACTCCGGGTGACATTTTATATCGAAAGGGCGTGCTCAATGTAGGTCGTTTCAACCTTACTTGTTGCTCGGCCACAGAACAATGAACGAATAGATAGAGATTTATTACGTCACAATTACGCTGTGAATCTTTTTGGTTTGGAATAACATATCTGTGGTAATTAATCTGTGGTTTAAGTGTGATCTTAATAAAGTACAGCTAAACAGTTAAGATTAGGCCTGATGTATGTTTTCCATTATTTTGTTTTTAAATACTGTTTTATGTAGAAATTTTATTTTCATTTTGTAAGTACTAAAATGTTAAAAAAATACTAAAATAATAGTATTTAGTCAGTTAGTTAATACCTTTTAGTATTAAACTATATTTCTTCCTATACATCTGTATTTATAACCTAAATAATGTTATTAACTTAACTGTCAGCATAACATACGACCACAAAGTAAAACCCATAACGTGGCGTATTCAATAGCATATACCCGTGGGGGATATTTTGCACCCTTGATAACCCCTATGGGGACCTTTTATAACTGAAGGTTCGTGGTATATGGTGTCGTAAGCTTTAGATATCATTCGCATATACTGTACTGCACCTAAGACATGCTTGGAAATGTCTGCTAATGTCATTTATAGTAAAAATATTTATTTATACTGCCATGCCACGGGTCTACAGAGTCCCGGAATTTTGGAAGGCGAACGTGGGGCCGAAGCCAACACGCTGAAGCCCTTTTGAGACAACTTTAATGTGATGGTGACACAAAACCGACGATTATCCCTGTATACACTGTAGAAATGTACCCAAGGGCAATCCCAGGTTCTATGCTAAACTATTGCTGAATATGGAATACACTACTTGGGCTATTGTGATGGGGTGTTGATGGAATAATACTATTAAGAAGAAAGATTTGTATGTTTGGAACGAATGGGCTCAAAAAGTATTGAAACAATTTCAAAAATTATTTCACTTTTAGGAAGCCAGGCCATGCTAACGTAACATAGGCTATACTTTGTCTGGTACGGGGATGAAGGTAGTTCCCCCGGGACGTGGGCTAAACCATGGGTGCATTACGCAGAGACAAATTAGAGGTGTCTTGTTTTTACATTACCTACCCTTGAGTCTAAGACAAGGGTTACACGATCAGTCTAGCGTCAATCCATTCCATCAGTCTGGCCCGGCTCAGACTGATGAAAGAATGACGAACGAAAAACACAGTGTATTCTGGACCATCAGTCCGTCAATCAACTGGTTACACGATAATGCTCCCATCATTCTGACCAGACTGATGGAATGGAATGACGCCAGACTGATCGTGTTACCCTTGTCTAAAGGTCGTCATGAACATTCTAGACATTCCCTAAAACATGACACTCATCTATCAGCAAAACAATATCATAGGGACAGAGCGTGAGCCTTGTTTTAATCTAAAAAATATCTCTCTGTCCCGTTTATTGTACCGCATGTCCCTTCGGGAGTCTTGAGAATATATTTATTTGTTTCTGTTGAATAATTCATGATGAAACAAAGTCTTTGGGAGATGTCAAATGGGTCAGGTCAGGCTATTTGAAATAGGATATGGTATATCTAGATTCAATGTTAATGGATTCATGTAAGGAGATATTTTTAGTACCTTGTGCGATTCGATTTGAATCGATTATTGTTGAGTAGTATCAGTATCGAGTCCACTTTAATCAGTATAGGTACCAGTATGTAGCCTCGCCGACGTCAATCGATTCAGGCGTTTTACCATGAAGTATTCCTCACGCATTCAAACAACATCATATAGTCCACAAACTAAGCACACCTTGTACTATGGTTCGAGAAATAATTCAAGAAATACTTATGTTTATTGTTAAATCTAAATACATTCATATTATATATAAAAACCCCAAGCTTAAATCAAACATCAAATCTACTACGCCATTTGGTCGTCAGTGAAACAAATCCACTTGGGAATTTAGAATTTTTCGATACAACATTTTTATTTAATCACCTATAGTGTATGATATTGTATTGTTAACCGACAGATATCCACATAAATTATGTACCTAGTTACTATAGTTGTGAAGTTTTATTCCTTTGGGGAATGTTATCAATACATGGCTTCAAATGATTTCGCGGAATGGCAGATATTTCCATTCCACTGGAGAATTAAAATTACAAGCGCACATACGATAGTGTACCTAATTTTTAAATAGAGGTAATCACTCTTTTGCTCTGTATTTGCAAATAACTGGAAAAGGCTACCACTTCAATTTTTAAAGTCTGTTTCATTGGATACAAGCACTCTGCACTTATTAACCCTCACTCTATTTGAGAAGAAGTATGATATCTCACACAGAATAGACACACTCGGCAATCTCGTACTGCGAACATAGTAAACAGAAAAAATTAAATGATGTAGAATAAAATGAATATTAGGTTTACTATAAAATATCACTCGCTCTTCGGATTAAAAAATACACAAAACTGCATAATGATTAATTTATCACCATCTCATCATAAGTGTTGCCTTATATCGCCTATGTTGGAGTCGGTTTCCAGTTTAATCGGCAATGCAGCTAAGAAGAAAATAAATCTCTGTCTTATTACCCGGAACCACTGCCAAAGATGACCTGTGGCAGCTGGGATGACACATTCCATCGTCTTCTCGAAACGCGGAGGAACTCATCACAACAAGGTTGTCACCCATCCACGGACCGACCGTGCCGTCACTAAACCTTACAGTTATTAAACGACACGTGCAGCTATTACTTTTCACGAACTTCTATAACGACTAATTCAAGCATTTTAAATCAGTCTCACAATGAACCAAAGTAATCTTAAAGTCATTCTTAAATTCACGACTAACAGTACTTTCAGTAACGAAAGTCTAATGAGGCAAACCAAACCCAAATAGATCCCTACAGCGTTGCCTGAAAACTGGACTCCTAACCAGTACATAATTGAGCTTAGTTCAGACGGAACGGAACTTCAACTAAATGTCTAAGCCCAGTACTATTTTATAAGCTTTGTTTACACGAGAGCAACAGTAATTGGAAAGAGCAACATAATGAGTTGCTTGTTCGAAATAGTATCTTTGCTCAATTAAATGTTGAGCACCGCTGGCTGATTTATGTCGTAGGTATTCAGTTGTTTTTAATTATTAACCATAATTTTAAATTAATTTAGTTTCTATATTGTTATTTTTAATTTAGTAATTTAAGTTTGTATATTTTTGAGGTATCAATTAAAACAGTTCGTTCGATGAGATTAAATATATGTAAGCGAAAGTATAACTTAATTTTTTAAACTCTTCCGATTTTTGAGTAATGTAAAAATATTATTAACATTAGTTAATAAAATTTTTATATGGAACTGGATTATTAAATCTATAGTGTCTAGTAGGTACCTATTGGCATTAATTTGTGATGATGTGACATACAGTTTGTTATAAACTGGCTGTAAACAAATAAAATAATCTACTAGTAAAACCTTTAAAAACGTTAGGTTCTTGAAATACTTATTCATGATATTAGCACTTGCCAGGCCTATTATCAAATTACAACCACAAGCAAATGAGAATGTTTAATCCAACTCTTGACTCCGAATCAGGCAAAGTGCCAAAACACCAAACGGTTTGCTACCGAGAATTTTCCAAAGGAATAGTGTTTGGTAGGAACTGGTGACAGGACATCAACTTAAAAATCAAACTCAAGTTCAAAAACCGGCCAAGTGCGAGTTGGACTCGCGCATAAAGAGTTTCGTACCTACAACTAACCAAAATACAATTATTTTTCGGACAGCAAAAATAACTTTGTTATTTATACAAATGTATGAATAACGAAGTTACAATTTGCGGTTTCATACGTTTTTTGTGACCATTTGTGAAGATTTCAGCTTTCTAGCTATAACGGCTTATGAGATACAGCCCGGAGACAGACAGACATACAGACAACGAAGTCTTAGTAATAGGGTCCCGTTTTACCTTTTGGGTACGGAACCCTAAAAATCGAACTCAAGTTCAAAATTCAAGAATTATTCAAGTACTCAAACTTAACGATCTTAAATTAACTTAAATATTTCGAAATCAATTAATCACTTTGTCCTTGTAAACAAATTCTTTCATACAACTTTCTTCAGGTACACAGCTCTATAAATCGATGGCCGTCTCCTTATAATGAAAAGAATATGGAATATGATAATGACAGGTAAGATTTATGAGCCTTTATAAAAATATTTTTATGAATAAAGGGTATGGGTACTCGATGGAATTATTTTGCTATCGGCAACGCAAAAAACACCGACCCGACCCTGTTCACGTTGGTTTGCCGGTATTTCTTCTAAGAAAAGGTGTACTTAAGTGATTGTTTTGTTGGTATAACTTGAGAAATAATTACGTTTGTCTGTAATTTCATGAGTGACACACAAACTAAACTTGAGACTTCGTGCTCAAGTTTAGTTTCCGCGACGGAAAATATTGGGAACTTACAACAAAAAGATAAACACAAGTTCAACACGTGTCTTAGAAAATTTTGTCCCAAAAAAGTAGCCGGCGAGTGTTTAAATATTCAAATGTTGTGTTCCTTAATCACGCTATAATGGCTGAACGTCACCAAAAACATTTAATGTAAAATGTTGCAAAGACCACATAAGGTTTGAGCCAAGCTTTTGAATCTACACAGCCTAACTCTACCGACCGTAACTCCACAAATTCTACATATCAGTAAAAATGTATGGCTTGGCTGTTTCGGGTACAAACAAACAAAACATGTTTCGTCTTAGTTGTTATTATAATATTAGTATAGAAACTTTTGTGATATACGTTAAAGTTGTACCTTAGCTCGATAGATGGCGTTGGCGTCGAATTAGATCGCGCTATGGTTTCGTTACAAGCCGATGCATGTATTATGAAGATTTGACTTCTAGTTTAATTTAAAAATTCAAATTCAAAGTCAAAATTCAAATTTTTGAAGAGGTCTTAAGATCGTACCCTTAGGTTATCATCTTGTAGACCTTCATAATAGTTTATAGAATTACCGTTTTGTTTTGCTAATTCTATACTAATAATATTGGGTAACTGGTAATTAGTGACTGTGATACTTGAACACGTGATTGTGTTCATGATTACAAACAATTTTCAGTTTAATTTATTTCAATAATAAATAGTTTATTTATCGAGGAAAGTTATAATCTACTTTTTACTAGGGTGCGCGGAGCAGTTCCCACGAGACCGCTAGCGGAAGCTAGTGTATTATAACTATGCCATCAAAAACATCCTGTAAAAAACCCAAGTCTCGCAGGCCGCAGCTCAGTCTCTC
>NWSH02000008.1:12081475-12102841 GCA_002382865.2 Heliothis virescens | reverse complement strand
GGTACGGCCGTGCCGCTTTTTTCTGCTTGACTTGGTGGGGCCACTGCCGTGCCCCCTGATTAACCAGCTGCTGCCTACGACGTCGTCGGCGTGAGTGCTAATATAGTAAAAATACTGGGCATGCATTATTGTTCGGAATACAGTTCTCCTTGAAACTAAATTCCAAGAACAATTAATTAGGTACGCACATATGTCCACAATATAGGATCCCATCAAAAACATTTCATAATATAAAAACATTTCATATGTTTAGTTTCAAGACAATAACGAGTTTTAGGAGAACTGTATACCGAACGATAATGCATGCCCAGTATTTTTAACTATATTAGCACTCACGCCGACGACGTCGTAGGCAGCAGCTGGTTAATAGTTATAATACACTAGCTTCCGCTAGCGGTTTCACCCACGTCTCGTGGGAACTTCTTCGCGCACCCTAATAAAAAGTAGATTATAACTTTCCTCGATAAATAAACTATTCAATACTAAAATAAACTAAACTGAAAACTGTTTGTAATCATGAGTACAATCACGTGTTCAAGTATCACAGTCACTAATTACCAGTTACCCAATATTATCAGTATAGAATTAGCAAAACAAAACGGTAATTCTATAAACTATGATGAAGGTCTTCAAGATGATAACCTAAGGGTACGATCTTAAGACCTTTTCAAAAATTTTAATTTTGACTTTGATTTGATTTTTAAATTGAACCAGAAGTCAAATCTTCATAATACATACATTGGCTTGTAACGAAACCATAGCGCGATCTAATTCGACGCCAACGCCATCTATCGAGCTAAGATACAACTTTGACATACATCACTTTTAAATACTAACTTGCTTCTGCCAGCGGTTTCACCCGCGTCCCGTGGGAACTGCTCAGCACACCCGGGTAAAAAGTAGCCTTTAACCTTCCTCGATAAATGGGCTATCTAACACTGAAAGATTTTTTCAAATCGGATCATTAGTTCCTGAGATTAGCGCGTTCAAACAAACAAACAAACTCTTCAGCTTTATAATATTGGTAAGTATAGATATAATAGTAATTACGACGAAACATGTTTTTGTTTGTTTGTACTCTAAAGGCTCCGAAACTGCTGAACCTGAACCTATTTGAAAAATTATTTCACTGTTGGGAAGCTTTACTAGGTATCCCCAAGTAGAAATATCTCAAGGACAGTATTAAGTATTAATACAAGTCAGTTTATTATATAAGACTTCGCGTAACAAATTCCAGGAAGTAGCAACGAGGGTAGTTGCCTCTTTTATGCCATTAGTACACAGATAAATGGTGTAAGTTCTTCATAGCGTTGTTCTTTTGTTTCCGACTGTTCTCATACAATGGATAATAATTAGACATACGTTAGTTGTAATTGAGTCATTAAGAGCCTTACTAAATTGAAGTGGAGACATTTTTGAATTTGACGTCATGTAGAAGAGATAGTTTGTTAAGTTAATTAAACTATTCACAATAATCATTTTGATCTAAACGAATATTAAAAATATTTATTGTTTGTTACTTTCTATCTAATTTTAATGTGCTTTTTTGTATTCACCACGAAGCACAAGGCATATTATAAAGAAGCTTTAGAATTCATAACATTATCAAGGAAGAAAAGATTAAGCAAATCAAACACACAATTTTACAAGCAAATATACTCGAACCAGAGATAACATAGAAGACACGAGATTCTTTTTAATCTGTGCACCGTGCGAGAACCACAGACGTAAGAGTATGAATATATTTAGCATACGTTATCAATGTTTGCAGACGTATTCAACAAGTATGAATAAGTGTGTTAATGCTGTTTTTTTTCTGACTACCGACGTACGGAATAAATGTTTGATAATACGGGAATTATGGAGCGTTAGGAGATCATGTTTGCTTGATTTTTTTTGTAATGTTTTATTCTAAAGTGTGAAAAAAGAGTTCGTGGCTAAGTTAAAGCTACGCGGATCGATCGATTATAAAGTTAAGCAACGCTTGACGTGGTCGGTCCATGGATGGGTGACCATCTTGTCATAACGAGTTCTTCCGTGTTTCAAAGGCACGATAAATGGGTGGGTCCCCGGCTGTCATTTGAACATCTTTGGCAGTGGTTACGGGTAGTCAGAAGCCAGAAAGTCTGACAACCAGTCTCAGGTTTCCCGGGGAATAACTGGGTTGTAGAGGTCAGATAGGCAGTCGCTCCATGTAAAAGACTGGTTCTCAGCTGCATCCGGTTAGACTGGAAGCCGACCCCAACGTAGTTGAGAAAAGGCTCGGCAGATGATGTTTTATTTTAAAGCGTTTTGTTAAAGGTATTCATTTGTCTTGAATGGAGCACGCAAACGTTAAGTTATATGGTATCTTAGTGTATAGTAAGTTGATTTTAGAAGAGCATCATTGGATTATATAATTTCCCAGAAACATTTTTAATTTAGGATCTATTTTACGAGAATTCGTGATTGTATACCTGTAGAATATAGCCCTATACAAGTGATACCTATACAAGTTCAAGCCTTAAAAAATATTATCATTGGGGGTAGCTCAACGTAATTACAGATTCGGATTAAAAAAATAAACATTTTTATAAAAAGGTTACGTTTGGTTGTAATAATTAATTACACAACAATGTACCTTTAAAAACCCCTAGTGTTATTTCCCCGAATTCTCTAAGACCGTATCAAAGGAAGCGGCAATTACTTTGAAGATACCGTTACCGCCCAATCAGTTGATTGACGTACAAATTAAATAACAAGAGTGAACCTAATCCCGTCTGTCTTAACGTCTTATCTTTCAACATCATTGGAAACGTCTCATCGTAATAATGAAGGCTACCCGGCAGTACTATTATATTTCGTTAATTATTATTAAGTACAAATTGATAAACTCTTGCCTTTTCTGCGTCTCAGCATTTAGATACATTTGTAATAATATTTGTAAAATAGAGTCATTTATAATAATACTAGCGTCTAGGTGCAAAATAACAGTATTTTTCAATTATTTAATGAATGTTATTAAACATATCAACCTTCCTTTTCAATCACTATTACTATTAACAAAACCGCATCAAAATCGGTTGCGCAGTTTTAAAGATTTAAGCATATGGATATATAGGGACAGAGAAAGCGACTTTGTTTTATATTACACTAGCGACCCGCCCCGGCTTTGCACGAGTGCAACGCTAATGCATATGTTATTGATATAATGTGATGTGATGATACTGCTAACTATGTACCAGAACAGCATAAAATGTTTGAAGTACATCTCTCGGAACGCGGGCGAAACCGCGAGGAACAGATAGTAAACTATACATATAAACCTTCCTCTTGAATCACTCTATCTATTAAAAAAACCGTATCAAAATCCGTTGCGTAGTTTTAGAGATTTATGCGTAATACATACAAACGCGGGAAGCGACTGTTGTATACTATGTAGTGATAGTGATATGTAGTGATTAAGCGGTAATTTCATTTTCTTCAAATAGTTATTTAATTTCTGAAACTAAATTTCTCAATTACGATAGCAACACATTCACAGTGCTCGAGCCTTTTTAGCGCAAAACTGGCGAAAAAAAACAAAGTTACTCAAAGCCCGCGATACGCGTTACCATACGAATCCCATTTAAATTTGTAATCAGTTTCCAACTGCACCGAAAACCATTCGAAACCAACTCGCACGCTTAGTAATAAAAAATGTAAAACTAAGTAATGCATGCTCGTAAATATACACACGCTTTGATGGCAAAACCGATTTCAAAATTCGAATTCTTGGATCCGATGGCCAGATTCAAATTGGTGTAACACAATCACAGCAAAAAGGTTTCGTTTTGACAGTTCGACGATATTCATTGCGTGTATTTGCTTGTGTGTGTGGGCATTTAGTGGGATATATGCCGCAATGGATTGTGTTGTACCTTTTTTAATTGATGGTACTTTATAATGCACCCTTGCACGTATGTCAAATCTGACGCAGGTCTGTGATTTCCCGTCTAAAAAGGGTCAATGCTAATTTTTTAGGTCAACCTTGATTGAGGATTATGTTGATGCTCAAACATCACAATATGGATTTTCCAAATGGCAACCGCTATTATGTGTATAACACATTATGGGGATGTAGCAAAATAAATATTGATATTTTTTTCGAGAACTGATATTAAGTGCCTCAATATCTCACCCAGTTCCCAATTATCGTCCAGTTTTGGGCCACACTGTATAAATTTTTTTCGTTACGCTCCAATGTCCAGACAAATCACATATTCAAAGCACTGACAATTTCTATCATTCAAATAATACTCCAAACGACTTTTAGAACGTTAGGTAGGTAAATCCAAAATATATTGATTTAAAATCCACCAAGCAACCACAGGTCAACAAAACAAACAAAATATTCACTTTTCTATTTTTTATTCCTATACATACACAAAGGTGGGTATGTACGTACATACCGTATACTAGTGTACCTACTGTCACTCGTACGTTTGTACTGTCCGACCAAGTCGCAACTTCATTTACCAAACGTCACGGTAACACTACTAGAAGTGTTACTCCTTTTTGTTACCCCACACGTCTATGGCACTAAGAATTTATCGCTGCAAACTGCGTCTTGCAAACTGCTAGTTTAGAAAAAACCGGTCAAGTGCGAGTGTAACTCGCGCACGAAGGGTTCAGTACCATTATCTATGAAAAATTTACGACACAATATTAACGAAAACTAGCCAAAATACAAACATTTTTCGCCAACAGAAATATGTAATATGTTTTTCATACAAATATATGAATAACAAAGTTGTAATTTGCGGTTTCCCACGTTTATTTTATTGCGTGGGAACCCCCTGAATATATACTTTTTTTTTTAATTTTTAGTATCAATTGTTGTTATAGCAATGGAAATACAACATTTGCCAAAATTTCAACTTTCTGGCTATCACGGCTTATAAGATACAGCCTGGAGACAGACAGACAGCGGAGGCTTAGTAATAGGGTCCCGTTTCACCCTTTGGGTACGGAACCCTAAAAACGAGTGATTCTAGTGTAAGTCACGGTTGTTTGTCATTGGTGCAACAAAGATGTAGAATTGTGAAACATTGTGCAACGATCCTTGATTTCAAAGTGCGCTCTTGGGAATCAGTTGTAGTGTTCAACAATAGAACTCCCGACAGTCGGAGTAGTTTGATGATTGTTCTTTGTGCTGAGCTGAATCGCTTCCAGTGCGACGCGGATATAGTTGAAATTTGTTTCTGGTTCAAGCTTTTGTGCTTTTGAGTTTTACTTTGTATTACCTGAACGGAGTCTATACTTATGGGAACCAAATGATTAAAATTGAACGGGTTGACCGATGTACAGACGATAACACATCAAGTTACCAAAACCTGTAAAATTTCTGCAATAGATATTTTCAACCTTATCACAATAGTGAAAGGTTAAGATTCAATTGGTAAAATATGACAGATTCGATAGGTTGAGTTGCTGGCGTCTGTAGACTCAATGATAAACATAAAAATATTCAGGAGCAAAATTTTTTCAATCCTTTTTCGTTCAATACAAAACCACTTACAAATATTAATCAAGTATATTTTCATTTAAGAATGATACAAAAGGCTTAGAAACTTACAGAAGAAGGTGGCTTAGGTGTAGTTAATCGATTATCGCGTGACGGCCAAATAATGTTGACTCGATTTGATAACGAGTTTTTGAGTTCTACCGCAATTTAATGAAGGCGCTAATTATAGTTATTATTGATCTAGACTACAACAGCTCTGTTAATAATGAAAGGCTTTACAACATGTGTCTGTTTTCAGTGTCTGTAGGTTTAATCAATATGAGACCGATTGTGAGAATGTAAACTTGGCTTAAAAGGAGTTTTTTTGGTTTGTGTATAATAGACTAATTCTTTTTCGCAGTTTCATTCTCGGTTCGGGGAAATTAGTTCTCGTACCCCGATAGAATATAGAGTATGTCATCCAGAAATAGTGTAGCTTTAACAGCGAAATAATTTTTCAAATCGGTTCAGCAGTTTCGGAACCCCTTGGTATAAACAAATAAAAAATAATCCTGTTTATAATATAAGTTTATCTAATAATTAACTTATCGCAAGATACGAGATGACACACGATCATATCATCCGGAGATAGTGTAGCTTTTTAACTGTGAAATATGTTTTCTGATCGGTTTAGTTGTTTCAGAGCTCCTAGCAAACAAACAAACATAAAAAATCCTCTTTTTCACTTCTACACTACTATAAACACTATAAAATTGCGGAATATACCTAAATCAACGAATCATGAACTCAAATTCTTCTACAAAAATATCTTCAGATTTTTCACGAAATTCAGTCCAATAAAATTCAATTCACTATTTATACCGTCACTTATTTCACTAAAAACTATTAAACATTACCAAAGTGCTTCAACTACTGTTAATAGCTCCCTGAATAGACCGCGTAGCTGCTACAGAAATGTGTAGCTCGTAGCCCGTAGCCCGTAGAGGTTCGTAGAGGCTCGTAGCATGTTCAATTGATTAATTAAGTGCAATGCTTGTGCACTGAATACGGGAAATATATTGAATGTCTATTCACTTTATTGGCAATTGGATAGTTATTTGTTCTTACTCCTATCTGTATACTTGTTTATTATTAATTAATTACAAAGTGTTTTTTTACAGATAGCATTTTAAAATATAAAACTGCTCGAATGTTGAAAGAAGCAATATAATAAATCTTGGTTATTTCTGTGAGCAAAAGAGCTCTCGTCGTCATTAAGTTTATATTCAGGTGTAATTAGAAGATGCACCATCTTCCTTAATTAAACGTGTTTTTTGAGTTATGATTACAGAGCACTTATTTATATTTTTATTTGAACTAAACTGTTAAAGTTGTTTTTACTTTTTAAATTTTAAAATGTGATATAAATCACTCCCATAAATATTTTTAATATTATTATTTTAAATTTAAAAAATATTTATGAATAAAACTGAACGGCGGCGAATATCCTTTGTTTTTGCATTACAATTCAATTTGTATTAATGGTTTTAATATCCAAGCCTGCAAAATATTATTATTGCAAACATTTCCACAGCAAAATGCTGATATTAACCGATTATTATAAACAAAATTATTCGAACAACATAATTCGGTAACTCAAAGTAAACACGCCTTTTCCACGAAACAATTCGAACAAAAACCATTACAAATAAAGTACAATGAACTCATCGATATTTCCTTCCTACTTTTACTAAAGAGGCCACTACAAAAATAGGTCAAATAGGTCGCAAAGAATTGATAGTCCAAGATGGTAGAACAAAAATGATACGAAGGACACCAACGGAATAGAAAATCAACTAGTTGGCGACCGTCATTTATCAAGAATTTGTGGGTATAAAACCTCCTTAGATTCGCCAGTAATAGAAGTGGAGATAACATTCGGATAAACGTCAGAATACCCTCCTTATTGATATAAATGGTTGTCTGTGGACACGTATCATCAGGTGGCTGGGGATATGTTCTATCTACTGAAAAAATACCGAGTATACTGCTTACGACACTGTTGTATTGTTAGTATACTAACAAAAAATCTTGTTATTTTGTAAATAATTTTGTAGTCTATTTTTTATTTTTTTGTTACACTCTTAACTGAGTAACTTTTTGACGATAAAATGTTCAATCCAAAACTTTATCGCATCATCATTTAAAATCACAGCAAGTCCAAAAACTTCTCAAACAACAATAAACATAATACCCCACTAAAGTCGAATAATCGTAAAATTCGTTAGCAAAGTAACTTCCGAAGCATAACTGCAAAACTCATAAAAGTTTAAGCGAACGATTTAATAAAAGTACAACAGAAGTAAGAATTATTGCACGGAATCACCATTTAGTGGAAGTTACAATAACGACCTGTTGAAAGGGGAGGGTGTTGTCTCTTTCTAGCGTTGATGGTTACGTATATGTGTCTCGTTTCGTCGGTGTAAGGTCTGAGTGCGAGGCGTCCGCGCGGGCCGGCACTCCGGTACTCACTGATTCCCTCGATCCATAAGGCTGGTACTACGCCCCCACAGCGCTCTTGACTAAGTAGGGCGGTAAATAGCAGCGGACACCTGGCCCATAATGACGTACGCACAGACATTACGGGGCCCCGCTATGGGCTCAACGTTCAACTTTAAGCTGTTGAATGCAATCGGATAGGCTGGATTGTGCGAGTTTCGTGTTATCTACATACGTTTGATAGTGGGTAGATGACTATGTTTTGCTCATCGTTCTTGTTGCGTTATAATGGATTATAGGTACTTACGTAACCGTAGAATTGGATTATACAATTTTAATAAAGCACACTGTCTAATTTAGGTTAAAATTTGTAGGTATATTAAAAGTACCTACTAATTACAAAATTAATAAAAATGTTAATGTTAATGGTGAAATTAAATACCTAATCATTTAGCTAACCCAATGACCTTTTTTTAACCTTATGTAATAAGGCATTAGACATTTTTTGAAAATTGGGAATCCTGGAAATATCCCTTTTCTTGCAGTTAACAGTCGACATATATTTAGAGGTCTATTATCCAAAACTGAGTTCAATATTAAACAAAATTAAAAGCGATTACTGAGCCGCTCCATCTGGCACAGATAACTTTGCAATCATTCATAATGAAACTTTTCTAACAACTAAAATTATTAATAGCCACTTCACGAATTTTAGACAATGGTTTAAAAGTTTTACTTAGTTCAACTCGTTGTATTTTATTTGAAAAGTGAAGTTTTCTATCAATCGTTTGAATGTGTAAATATTTTTTCCAATGCTGGCTTTTGGTGGGAAATCATCAAGTGATATTTAGTGAGCGAGGGAGTGTCAGTATCTTACTGATTAAAACCCACCATGTTCTTTCAGGAGTTCTTTATGTGTACTAGGACCGCGGTAACTCTTTCACACAACCCCGTAGTCCCAGCAGGCTATGGCCTAAGGGGCCCGCTAGGTTTCCCGACTCTCTTTGAGGAGCGCGTAGAACAATGCGCGCCGCCGATACGTGCTTTGGGCTAAACACCGTACTCCTGATTTTTTTGTATGTTAATGAAATAATGTGTCTAATAAAAGTGTTGCAATTTTAGAATTTCCAATAATTTATTCTTCATCCTTACCTATTACCTTTTTTCGTTTCTGCAGATAATAATTACTTAGTAACTAATTGATGGACCAGAATCAATATTTCAGAACTTAATGTTTGTTATTATTAAAATGAAAACACAATTTTAATAGTATCAAAAATAGTAAAACGTGAACCCAAAATATATTGTGGAAATAAATCAAAGCAGCATATTATTTAAATTCACTATGTGAGTTAAATAAAATACGGTTAGAAGTCGATTTAGTTAAATATTTAATATTATTTAAGTAATGGTACTTAAAATTACAATTTCTGAGAAATCTCATCATAACAAATAAAGATTTACGATACCAACTATAGTTGGTATCGTTTGCTTTCTCGATACTAAAATAGTGATATTAGTTCGAAACTGTTATAAAATATTTGCGAATAAATGTAAGTACGAGAGGTATAATCATACTTTTCCACAGCAACCAATTAACAAAATTATTACTTCGATACTTGAAGACAATAATATCCACGAACAAGCCAGTGACGTATTATAATCACGTATGTACCTATTTACATTATATTTTATAATCTTTATCGTGACACAAAAGCGTTGTTTATTGAACCAAAATAAAAAAATAAAAGCCAACGTAATGATTCTTAAGTCTTACGGGAATAGCTAGGTAGGTACTGTCTTCACCGTATTGCATAACAGATTTATACAGAAGGTTTATACGCATCACAAGCTGCGAAATTATTCGAAAGAGTTACCGCGGCTCTGGTACACGAAAGGCTCCAGAAGGAACACGGTGGATTTTAGTAGTCCAACGGGACGGGTCATTTGATGATTTTGCACCAAAAAAGGTACGCATTATAAAAGTGATAGGTACCAACATATTTTAGTTTTAGAATATACTGCAATAAAATTTGTTTCTTTTTATTTATTGCAAGATATTTACAATATACAAATTAATTATATACAAATGAAAACTATTTTCTATATATAAATAAATAACTAATAAAAATAAAAAAAAAACAATACCTATATTACAAATATGTACACTAAGCGTCAAAGTATTCCTCCGCATCGCTGTCATCCGGTAACGTGCCCAGAAGACTGGCTGCATTGCCACGTTGTATGGCAATGCTAATTCTTTGACCAAAGAACAAGCCAGCCCTCTGGTCACGTGAAGCGTCGATCAGTCGCTTAGAAATTTCTTTGACCAAGAGTCTCGAACTAGGACCCCATGGTCCGAGCGTTTCGACCCCAAACGGCTCAAAAGTATAGTTTCCAATGAGGTTACTATATTTGCCTGCAATAAAATTGTTAAATTTATTTTTCTGAGAGTGATGAGCAAATAAACTTTTTAGAACAACGAAAAATTCTTGAATTGCAATAGTTTTCAGGTAATTAACGTTCAGAAAATATTTCTTAAACTTGGTGTTATTTGTATTTACAATTAAATAAGTTTGCCGTCCCATTGGGCTATGAGAGTGAGGGAATAGGGAGTGCACCTGTGTCAGCGCAAATGCTTGTGCACAATAATATGTCCTGTGCAGCTGGCTGATCTCCTTATATGTATAAGAACAGCCGCGGTGGCCGGCAATCGGCTCCGCCATCATCATCATATATTTCGTTTTAATTTCTACCATATGAGACTTTTTCGAAATGGGTTTTCTGATCTTTGTTTATTGAGCGGTAATTTTCCGTTTAGAATAATTTATTATTAAAACGCAGGCTTCACGCGGTACTTTCGCTGCTAGGAACTGATGTTAAATTTATATTGAGTGCATACATTTTGAAATCCATTTGTAAACGTTGAGATTTGTGTAAATCCTAACAATATTTTGGTAACAAAATGTTTAATTGAGTACATTCATATTTAGTTAACAAGTTTGTTACTTCTATCAAAGCAAGTAAATAGTATTGTGCCGCTCATTATTTTCACTGCTTAATACGATTTTTTTAGCTCACCGTTGCACATAAACTCTCTGTTTTCTGTGTGTCACTATGTTTTTGTGTGCAATTAAGAATAATAATAAAAAAAATCAACGTACCTATTTATCGCCTTGCAACTGCGAATAAAATCGTTAAGTATTGAAAGCCTTTTCTAAAACAATAATTTTATTGGGAATCCATTACATCTACTCACAAATATAATATAAACCAACAACTTTACTAACCAGCATCGATAACACCGACAAGCCACACATTTTTCATCGATATTCATCGAACTATGATCGATGGTTTAAAATACATTGAACACATCCTCGACATAGACGCATCATGTTCCCTAGGTATACGAAATAAATGATGGACCCAACCGAGCTGTCGTTCGACTACAAATAGTAGTGCAGTAGCCTGACAAAGCTATTCCATTTAGTCTTTCGTCAGTTTGAGCTCAACACTACGAATATACAACGCGAAAACTAACTGAAAGATTGGAGATGGCTTTGAAAATGGGTCCATAATAGTAAATATTATCTGTCGATCCAATATTAAGTAGCTTAAGTCAATTTATCTAAGTTTAATAAAGTAATATTTAAAGCGAAGTACTTGCTTAAGTATTCCATCAAATCCTTAACGTTTATTAGTTAATCGTAAATGCTTAATAAAGCTCTAAGAAGATTAATTCTGAAAAATATTTGAGTAGTTTTATCTCATCTCATCTATAAAATTCGCTAATCTGAACCTTCCAATCGGATTTAGAAAAGGTCTATTGCGATTTTTTTTTAATTTATTGTGACATTACGTTAATCATAAACAATATCATCATCAGCTTGTCCTCTCTGAGACCTGTTACTTTCTCATGGCACCTTCTATCCTCGATCTTCAATTGTTTTTCTTCAACAATGAACAAGAATATCATCGCTCTATTTTCTCTCATCCTCAGATATTCAAACTAACTAACGAACTGCGAAATAAAGACAATAAGGGTATTATTAAGTTTGCTTTATTCATATATCTATACAAACATTCGTGCCACTTATCCGCTTAGTTGGAGCAACAAGTGGGATTAAAAGATTGGACACGATGTCGCGATGACATGTTAGGATTTTGTGCGCTATGTTATGCGTGTTGCATAAGTTAGTTTGTATTTAACACTGGCTATTTCCTGTAGTTTCACTCACTTCCCGTGGAAACTGCTTTCCTTACCCGGATAAAATATAGCCTAGCTTCGTGATTCTGCAACGGAGGTCCAAAAAAGAGGAAGAAAGGGGCCCACTACCCGGCAAGGCCTACTAGGGCCAGAGCCTGTCGGGGCTGCGGGTTGTTCGAAAGAGTTGGCACAAAGGGCTGCCGAAGGAACACGGTGGGTTTTAGTCACTAAAAGACACAACCTCACGCTGCCACCCACAGCGAGAGGGGTCATTTTGATAATTTCCCATCGATAAAAAAAAGGCCTAAACAGTATTATGTAGCATCAATAGAACATAAACATAAAATTCTAGCTATGCAGTAATCAGTCTGAAAAATCCCTACTTTATTAATATTATAAATGCGAAAGTAACTCTGTCTGTCTGTCTGTCTGTCTGTCTGTCTGTCTGTCTGTCTGTCTGTCTGTTGTCTGTCTGTCTGTTCTGTCTGTCTGTCTGTTCTGTCTGTCTGTCTGTCTGTCTGTTGTCTGTCTGTCTGTTACGCTTTCATGCCTAAACCAGTGAGCCGATTTTGATGAAATTTGGTACAGAGATAGAATAGACCTTGAGGAACAACATAGGCTACTTTTTATCCGGGTACGGGAAGTAGTTCCCTCGGGAAGTAATATTTTTAATACGCACAGTGACAGGTCGGTACATATTTTATATCGATGATTCAATGTCCGGACTCACTCGAATGGCGGGACGTGCGGATGGTGGGGCGCGTGGTAATCGGTGCGCGGGGCGCAGAACATAATTATTTATTATTTAATTTAATTTAATAATTGTTAAACATGACTTTCAATTACTTTAGAAATTGATTTTGCATCAAAGACATAGCAAGAAGATTTAAAAAGTTTAATTTATTTTATTTTAATAGTTGATCGAATGAATGGGTTTTATGATACTATGATACTATAATCTATATACATATAATAAAACAGAAAAAAAATCCTGTCTGTACATTAAATATTTTTACAAAACCAAATATGTATGGTTATTAGGAATTGAAAGAAGTGTAAGAATTCGAAAAAAAATTTTGTCTGTGTATGTTTGTTTGTTTGTTTGCACACGCTAATCTCAGGATCCACTGGACGGATTTAGATGAAACTTAGCAGACATATAGCTTATATATCTGAATAACATATAGGCTATATTTTTTTTCGAAATTCGCTCTTTAAGGGGGTAAAAAGGAGGGGGTAAGTTTGTATGAAACTCCATCAGTTTTGAAGCTAATTCCATTAAAATTTATTTATATTTGGCTATGGCTATTTGGTTAGAAATTAAGAATGACTCATTAAGGATTTTTGGAAATTGTGCCATAACGGGTGTGAAAAAGGGGGGGGGGTAATAGTCTATGAAACTCCGTCGTATTAAAACTCGATATGGTTTCGTTCGTGATCTTATGAAATGTAAAACCGGCCAAGTGCGGGTCGGACTCGCACGCGAAGGGTTCCGTTCCATTATCTATGAAAAATAAACGTACTTACTACCTACAATTAGCCAAAACACGAACATTTCTCGGCAACAAAAAATAACTTTGTTTTTCATACAAATATATGAATAACAAAGCTATAAATTGCGGTTACTGAAAAAGTGCTATAACTCAAAAACTACTAACTGTATTTCGTTCAAACCAAATTTGGTTGATAGTTTTTATTAAGATCTATAACATATATTTTTTTTAGATTTTTCACTTTGGTAGATTAGAAATTACAGGGGGGGGGACACACATTTTAGCACTTTGAAAGTGTCTTACTCTGAAATGATTGACTTTGAGAAAAAATGGTTTTAGAAACCTCAATCTCATTTTTAAAGACCTATCTATAAACACCCCACAAGTGTAGGTTAGACGAAATTTTTTTTTTGTTTCAGTTCCATGTATGGGGAGCCCCCTTTTAATATTATTATTTTTTTATTTTTGTATAACAATCGTAAAGCGATTAACATAATACAATGGGTCTTCATAGTCACACGCAACGCAAATCGCAATATAGGAATGAAATTTGATAAATATTGTTTGGTCTGATGGGCATTTCCTGTTGACTTACATAATTAAAGATCTGAAACATCTCGAATCGTCTCGCGCAACCCGTCCCGTACCCAACCCAACCCGTAAGATCTTTAATTTTGACGACCCGTTATCGCTGGCATAAGCGACATGTTCCGCGTACGAAGTCGCGGGCAGAAGCTAGTAAGAACATAAAACAGAGATCCATTATACTGCACTTTATTTGAAAACATTTCTCCCGCTTTCCGTTCCCAAGAAAACGGCGGACCCAAAAACGCGCATCTTTTCACAACACAGCAATACACGCCATCAAAACGGTTGCAACTTTACGATATACATATATTGCAAAACCCTCGTAATTTTACTTGATATCCGAATTTATTACCTTACAAGGTCCTGAGCGACGTTGACATCACCCAACCAGCTTTAAATTAAACACATTACCTATGAGATTTATGAACAACTCCCCCGTGCCTTTGTGTAAAGTTATTTTTAATGCATCCACACTTTATTCCATTAGCAGAGGCTTCCAAAAACTCGTTAATGAGCGCCTCGGGCCCCTCTAAAGTACGGAGACTCGGGTTTCACTCTGCGTTCAATTACGACCTTTACAATATTTCGATTGTTTGTTTAAACGGTGACATAATTATATGTTTATGTTCATTTTGTAGCTTTATTGTTGCACGTTAATTGGTTTTTTAGCTTTTTTGGGAAGTTAAACGAAACAAGGATTTTATTTGGACTGTTTATGTGGGCGAAGGTTAGACAATTATAATTAATCTGTTTTTTATTTTCTTCCTCTTTAATGAAAGTGTTTTTGGTATCTCACGCAATTTAACACATACCTAGATATTTATTTATATTATGCGTTTATAATTTATTTACAGTAAAATAATTTTCCTCTTTGACGGTTTAAAAATCGTTAGCCTGATTATTTATTGAGGAAAATTACTGTAAGATTGAATCTGACCCACTCAATCTTAAAGTTTTTTTTGACCCCGAATCAAACGATCCCGATCTACGTATACTAAGCGACATAGACTTAATGACGGAACCAAAAATATACATCGCCACTCATCTAATTTACCAAAGCAATCTAATTACCTAATTATCTCCATATTTCTGCATCTGATGAATATGAAAATCGCATGTCTGTATGTTGCTATGTTCTGTATTTTATTATGGTGACAGCATTTCATGCCCGCTGGCCATGAGTACACTGACCCATTTTCTTTAGTTGACTCTCACAATTTTCTCGCGGAGATGAGCAACTGGAAAACCTTGTGTTTTTCTTTCATTCCTTTGCCTATAAGACTTGGCTTCTTCATACCACTTGTTTTCAATTTTGGTAGTCGAAAGTTCATAACTTTATTTACTTTAGGTACTTACTTATATATTTAGGTCAAAGTTTCTGGATTTATTTCTCTTAACCTTAGACTAGTATGAAGTTCAAATAGTACTTTACGCAGTACATAATTTCAATAGTAAACGTTAGTTAAAGACACAGACTTTCAATATAACATGAATCTCTTGAGAGACTTTGAAAGCCGTGTACTGTTATTTTATAATTTTTAGGGTTCCGTACCCAAAGGGTAAACCTTATTACTTAGCCTCCGCTGTCTGTCTCCAAGTTATTTTTTGTTGCCGAAAAATATTTGTATTTTGGCTAGTTGCAGGTGATAGATACGTTCATTTTTCATAGATGGTAGGTACGGAACCCTTCGTGCGCGAGTCCAACTCGCACTTGGTTGGTTTTTCTTCTTGTTTTGAATTGACCTACCTACTTATAATAAAATACTGGCCAGCTAGTAAAAGTGTAGGAAGAATATTTTATGATAATAAAATACCAACCAACCAGATGGAAAATATGAAAATATCAACTAAAAGTTAGAATCCAGCAAAAATTGTTCGCGAAGCCGCAACTCAATAAATTCAAAGAACATTCGCGTCTGTTCGATTACTCTTATATTTGAAGTATCTGCTTATAATGTAGGAATAGTTACCTACCTACCTACTTATAATAAAATACTGGCTAGCTAGTAAAATTCTATGAAGAATATTTTATGATTATAAAATACCAACCAACCAGATGGAAAATATGAAAATATCAACTAAAAGTTAGAATCCAGCAAAAATTTTCGCGAAGCCGCAACTCAATAAATTCAAAGAACATTCGCGTCTGTTCGATTACTCTTATATTTGAAGTATCTGCTTATAATGTAGGAATAGTTATGGCAAGTAGAGGCACGTACGGCACGGCAGACGCACGAGGGTGCTACGTGCATTGAATATTCACCTTACCCTTTGAATTTGAAGATTATCATCGCCCCGGAGCTACCAGTTTGCCGATATAATTTATAGTTCGTCTTTTGTTTTGCGGGTTTGGGTCTTGGGGTCGTTAGTTTTATTATTGATAGGTGTATCTGTAAATTGTTTTTGTTTTTGCGGAATCGAGATCTACGTTGAGAAGTGAAGGATATATACCCACTTAGAAAAGCACTTTGTTTTCTAAGCGCATGGCTCTGGGATACTTAATATTTAATACTACGTAGGCTATTTAAAAGCTACAGCTATTTTTCAGTGTCCTCAAAATAGCAACTTTAAGCTTAACTCCCTGAAACTGCTGGGCCCTTCCTTCTACGTTGGTATGAATGTACTGGCTATATCTACGGCTGGTACGAATGATTTCAAAACGTCACTGAATGAAATATTTTCAGACCTTGCAGAAAAAGCAAAAATTAGGTACAATCTTTCTTATAGTCACTGCCTAGCGATAAATAACTGAAAATAGGGTTCTTTAAAAAGCCATTATCGTTATTCAGGGATTTAACCAGACGCTGAACCGGAAAATAAGCATTAGAATTAGGAATTAGAGTTGATAAATACCTATGTACCTACCTACTAAGATTGATATCTATATACTTACCTACAGCTAGGTATGTGAGTTAAGAGAGTTTTTAAATTAAATAATTTATCGAGGTTTAGGTACCTACCTACTGAGAGCATCTATTATACCTACTTAGGTACCAGCCTAAGTACATACACATACGTCTTCAGTACCTACCTACCTACTTAAATAAATAGTAAGGCACTTAAAGATCTTTCTACCCTATCAGAGATTTGAAGCCTTGATAAAGAAAGCAAAAAAAAACTAAGATCTGACTCAGTAAGTCGGTAGGTAGGTACCTGGGTTTCCTTATAAAAAGATGCAAAGTGGAAATTCAAGGCCTGAGGACTTACAAATAAATAAAAGTAACACAAAATCGATGTTAGTAACAAAGAATCTAAGTGCTTTCACCGCTTTCACTCAAAGATTCCAAAAGGAAGGGTTTAGTTAGGTACCTACCTATCTGGTTTTTGCCTTTCGTAGAATAATGCGAACGCTTAAAGTGATCTAACGTTTCCCTCCATTGAACGCCAAAAAACTGACTAGTTTGATAAATTGGGCAATTTTATCTCACTTTTGCCTCATGCTTCTTGAATAATTCGCAAAATCAGCTAAGTTGCTACCTACCTATACCAAGATGATAAACTTGGGTAATTTGAAAGTGATTATGAAATATCACAGCTCTTGTGTCTGTTTTACAGACAGAAATTTATAAACCTACAGATTAGTAGGTAGTTAGTAGATACCTAGTTGGGTACCTATCTACCTATTCACGTATACTTAGGTAGGTACATACATACCTAGGTAAATAAGCCTAACGATAATAAAGTACAACTATATTAACTAAGTAGGTCCCTACCTACTTACTCTAAAGAGATACTTCTAAAATCTGATTATGTAGATACTTAATATGTAACAGTATCTAGAAGACAGTAGTAAAAGTTGACTTTAGAGAGAAATAATATTTGTTGCATAATTAAGTAGCTATAAACAGATAAATAAAAAAGAAGGCAGAAAAAGTTAGGAAAAACTGGTGAAGTAAACCGTGACCTACTTATAATATTTAAATAATTGTAATTGTATCTTTGAGAGTGCTAGGTGACTCTCCTACTTGCAATTATTTTTGTAGATCTTTGTAGTCGTAGTTTTAGTAGTAGGAGGAGTCACCTGGCACTCTTTGCTTTTTAGGGTTCCGTAGTAAACTAGGAACCCTTATAGTTTCGCCATGTCTGTCTGTCCGTCCGTCTGTCCGTCCGCGGATAATCTCAGAGACTGTTAGCGCTAGAAAGCTGAAATTTGGTACCAATATGTAAATCAACCACGCCGTCAAAGTGCAAAAATAAAAAGTGGAAAAAATTGTTTTATTAGGGTGCCTCCCCTACACGTAAAGTGGGGCGTGATTTTTTTTTTCATTTCAACCCTAACGTGTGATATATCGTTGGATAGGTATTTTAAAATGAATAGGGGTTTACTGAAATCATTTTTTGATTATGTTAATACTTTCGGAAATAATTGCTCCAAAAGCCGAAAAATAGGCGTCCCCCCCCCTCTAACTTTTGAACTGTAGGTTTAGAAAATATGAAAAAAATCTCAAAAGTAGAACTCTACATAAACTTTCGAGGAAAATTATTTTGGACGTGGTACAGACATCAGTCTTTGAGATATAGCATTTTTTTGGAAACCGCAAATTATAACTTTGTTATTCATATATTTATATTCATATATTTTTTGTTGCCGAAAAATGTTTGTATTTTGACTAGTTGTGCGTTCAGTTTTCATAGAAAATGGTACGGAACCCTTCGTGCGCGAGTCCGACTCGCACTTGGCCGGTTTTTTTACATCGTTTCAGTCAGGAGTGAGTCTGTTAGAACGAGTGAATTCTTTACCAGAAAAAAAATGTTTCAGTTTAAGCTTTTTTTTATTAGAAAATAAATGCTCAAAATTGAAATGTTACATATGCTTTTTTTTTTTTTTTTTTTTTCTCGTTTGTACAATATATTTAATTTTCGTTTTTAAGGAATTATCTAAGCGGCTTGCTGACACTTCAAGCGACCCAAGGGCTGGTTTCTACTTTGGACAAAAAATAAGCATTGCCATTCAACGTGGCAATGCTGCCAGCCTCTTGGGTACGCTTCCAGTGGGCAGCGATGAAGAGGAGTTTTTTGATGCCGTATTTTAATATTTATTTCATATGTATTAGAGTATTAGATTAGATAGTAAGGTATATGTAAATATTTAAGTTAACTCTTTAATTACATATGCTTGAAGTCAAATGCTAGTATCTCTGAAACGCAAGCTCGTAGCAAAATTTTAGCATCCAATCACAATGTCCGAATCTGGATTCTGTTATCACTCCATTGGTTGAAATCATTCTGTCAACAAAGCTAGAAGTGACAGATGTCAAACAA
Source organism: Heliothis virescens (assembly GCA_002382865.2). NCBI lineage: Eukaryota > Metazoa > Arthropoda > Insecta > Lepidoptera > Noctuidae > Heliothis > Heliothis virescens. Next base: position 12,083,328 of record NWSH02000008.1, on the reverse strand, counting down.
AGTCGGAAATTCGGGAATAAACACACACAAATGATTTAGTTTTGAATTTTATTATATTTTACATCGCAACGATGTCTATTAAATGTGAATTAGATGGAACAATTAAAATACGAACTTGTCGTATATGTCTCGACGCAAATGCTGTTGATATGGTGTTATTAAGTGATGATAATAATGGGCTAGAAAATTTCGAATATTGTTTTGGAATTAAGGTAAGTTTACACTTAATTAACTGTGCAAGAAAACATCAAATTTTAGACAATAAACTGGGTGATGATTCCATTGATTAATAGTATAATTAGGCATCTAATTTGTAGTATTTTCGTTAGAACAGATCTAGTTCAATGTGATGTTGGAAAGTGCTAAAAATCTTCATAGATTTCATAGGCCCTTATTATAAACCTTAGCACGCCAGTTACAGTTGCCAGAAAGTACTTAACTATTACCAATGTTACTCTTCTAATATTAACGTTAACAAAATTTATCAGAAATCCAAGATGAGCTTCTTTAGATTTGAAAGTTTTATTTTTTTATTATTTGTGAGTATATTTCTTAATCCTCAATTTCTACAACCGAGTAAGAATTTGGTGGCTTACAATATGTAGTTTTTTACTAAGCATGTATAGAAAATATGGTTGTTTCTTGTTTGTAATACCAATGGCATTTAGTCCTATTGCCGGTCACTGTGTCTAATTGCTTAAGAGACCAGTTAGCTGCGCAGAACATATTATAGAGCACAAGCATTAGCGCAGAAACAGGTAGTCTCTCATAGTTAAAGAACACAGCAATCAGATGTGGTATCACCACTAACTCTGTTCTCATTGGTATACCTACAAGGTAGAAGAGGGTATCAGTTTCAAATGTTCTATGTATATAAAATATGTAAATATTATTCACATAATCTTTTGTTTTTAGCTAACCACCAAAGATGAACCTCGGTTACTGTGCAAACCGTGTGCTGATAGTGTTCAAAATTATGTACAGTTTAAACAAAAGTGTGAAAAATCTCATGAGCTTTGGCAGTCTGTGATCAGTAATATGGTATGTAAATAAATGTTTCTGTATTTCTTACTTATTGAATGTCTTGTCTAATGTAATCCTCAGGTATTATACATATCCGTCGGGGCTGCGGGTTGTTCGAAAGAGTTACCGCGGCCCTGGCATACAAAGGGCTCCCGAAGGAACACGGTGGGTTTAAGTCAGTAAAAGTCTGACACTCCCTTCCGCTGTCACCCACAGCGGGAGGGGTCATACTGATGATTTCCCATCAATATAAAAAAAAAATGGTATTATACATATGTTTGTTGTCTTTTGTGTGTGTGAAATAAATCGTTTTTCTTTCTCTCTTCTTTCTATTCTATTTGCTCAATAAATAATTTAAGTTCAACCATGCAATCATAACGCAGATAACTTAATTACTTATTTCTATTTATTTATATACATAGAAGTTACATTTTTAAATATTAAATACAAAAAATATGTAAAAAACATTGGGTAGCCACCGATATTGGGCACAGGGTCAAGGTACCGGTAGTTAGGATCCCAGAGATAGAAACCTGCTTACAATATGCACCATATCAAGGAGCACTGCCTTCCATATCAGTTATTACTTATTATTATTATTTGTATGTGTCTGCGATGCACATGGGACTACAATCATGGAATTTTGAAAGGTGAACCTGGGTTTAATACTATTTTATTATTATAAAAAAAATCTTGTTACACATATACATTGTTTCGGGAGTGATACGGATAATCGAATGACGTTATATCGATAGTCGCTATATCGAAAAAAAAATATGAGTGGTACGCTATCTCGAAAGCGCATTATGTCGAAAACCGGTATATCGACT
>NWSH02000008.1:12044597-12070675 GCA_002382865.2 Heliothis virescens | reverse complement strand
TTAAATTCAAACTATATCGAATAAAATCCGATAAGAGTAAAAAAACAGGAATTGGGTCCATTTTAGACCGTTTGCCTACCTATGAGACTATGGAAACCTTTGCAGCTCATGCACAACTATGCACATGTATTTGATGAAAGCCTTTCAGTAGGTATTTAAAACCAATTATATAGATGTTTAGAGTTGAACACTCTGTCGTGATCCTCTTAATATAGGAGAGGTGGGTATTGATGATTTCCTTCCAAAAAAAAAACAGAAACATATAATGATGTGTACGTTTGAACTATTGTCAAATCGGTTGAAGATGGTGTGACTGCAGTTTGACTCCATGGTCTATTGAAAACCTTAAGATTATGATAAAGTGTATATTAATGATTAAAAGATGTCTATTAACTGACTTTAAAGTGATTATTTTCGTGACATATTCCTTATAATGCATTTGTGTATTTAGATGACATGCTTACTTTTTTGTCGAATCAATTTCAATGATTACACGGATCGGACAACTAATTGAGACAAGCCCCATCGTTTTTATGATTCTTCACGTAAATACGTTTCTAATGATGTATCACACATTACTGTTGGAGGTGGTACCAAATCTCATACAACTTGCCCATTATCCTTTGACAGATTGTGGTAACTTGATGTGCTGTCGTCTGTAGGTACATACCTACATTCTTATTATTTTGATATGATAAGGAGCTCACGACCTATTTAGGTAGGGAGGTGCTTACACGTGCGATATAAGGATTTCGTAGATTTTTCCTATCTAATTTAATTGTAGGCATCGTTTTCATATCCAATAAGGATAAAGAATTATTTTGAGAAGTGTCAGTCGTCGTTAGGTAATAAAATTTCGAATAATCGGAGCGTGAGAAATATACACAGTTACACAAGTAAGGTAACTACAGGTACTTACTTATTTATCAACATGCTTATTATGAAGACGATGTTGGTTTACGGCCGTTCCCAATAACCTATCTATCTCTGGATTTGCTAAATAGAGATAGAATTTTGACATTAGCCCCATACACGTGATGTCAAATTCCTGTCTTTAGTAAGCAAATCCAGAGATAGATGGAATATTGAATATCGCAGTTAATATGTATATATGTTCTAAAGATAACTTGAATAAGACGGGAGTCTATTTCAGTGAGTGGTTTACCACGCGACATCGCTTGGTTTGTGCGGTGTACGGTTCCTATTGGCTTGCTATTTCTAGGTTTCTTGCCCGTTCTTCTCCATAGGAAGCTACTTTTAGAATAGGCCAGCTAGAATCAACCTTATTTATATTTTTGATATTCATAAGTGCTTGTAAAGGCTTAAATGAAATAAAGACCTTTACTTGGGCTTTATGGAAATAGCAATCTGACAAGGTACGCTGCAGAAAGAAGTTACGATGGTTTTCTAAGGTTCTGACAATTTTATCCTCAACTAGCTTCTGCCAGCGGTTTCACCCGCGTCCCGTGGGAACTACTTGGCGCACCCGGATAAAAAGTAGCTATAGCCTATAAATAATTTTTCAAATCGGACCAGTAGTTCCTGAGATTAGCGTGTTCAAACAAACAAACTCTTCAGCTTTATAATAAGTATAGATATAGATTTTTTCTTAGCTGGTTATATCCAATGTTTTATTAATTAAGATAAGTTTAAGGTCGTTACATTGCAAGCTCCGATATCAGATGTAAGTCGGTTACGGAAAACGACTCTTTACGGCCGTCGTAGACGATTCGTTGCTTTCTAGAATCTATTGCTTAGTTTCATGAGCTTACCTATTGTGTTAGTAGTGAGAATAGTCGAAGTATTGAGTGGCGCATGTGTTGCTCATAATTAAAGCTTAGTTTCCTTTTTTAAGTTTTCAAAATTAGTTTTATAGAAATTGTACCTACTTACCTCCATTTTTGTAACTTTGTAACTCTTTCACGTGGTCAAAACGATTTTGCTGAAAATATATACCGTATGAAATAGGTATTATAGAGTTCTAGACATCTATTTTCACCAACCTGCAAACGGTGTATAGTTTCATAATCTTATAAATAGCTAGGTAGGCTTGAAACCATTTCGATCCGTAGTTAAATTAGGATATTTCCTAAAGCTATCGAATCTACGTCTTAGGCATAAAAGCCTTTGTGATAACCACTTTTACATACAAAGGTTCGTTTATAGACAGGAATGGATAGCGATCTACCCATATAGAATTCCAAGTCAAAATATTAAAAGTTCCTGGCAAAATATCAAGTCAGCGGGAAGTTTGAAAGCCAAGCGTTATGGTCCATACAATATCGGGGCGCGGATACACAACAGGGCCGTCTCGCAGGGCATAACAATTCAATAGAATAAGGTAAGTAGCTAACCCCTAGTGGGGAATAAAGCTTTGAGCTTTTGCGATACAAAGGTCAGCCTCGAAACGACTTTGTGGCATCCTTAATATCGCGTACCTACGTAAATATTGTAATTTTGTAGATATATAAATGTGGGCGGGTCTCTATTGAGCGCAGTTATGGTTATGGAGGCGTAATGGCGATTCCAGTGTTGTTGTGTCTGTGTTGTTTGATCTGAAAATGAGTGGGCAATGTTTGATCTTTGATCCTTGTGATTAGGTGAGTGGGTACTGGTTATGATGTAAGGTTAGTGACGAGATTTCTGAATATAATGAATGTGTTATTGAAATACTTTTGATGTTTTTTTGCTGGTCATGGTTTTATCCGACTGTAACTTAGTACCTACCTACTTTATGAGCTTGATTTAACCTGAAACTTGTTATTAAAGACAATCTATATTTTATGTTCATTCATTCATTCATTCGTCTCCTGGTGGAACTAAGTCACACACACAGAATCATTTCTCAATGGATCAACTGAGATTGTAGGGTCAGCGTGAAACAATCAGTCAGGATATTCAATTACAGAATAAAAATAGTTGACAGTACACAAAAACTAAAGATTTTCATGCAGTTTCTGAAGGTACCTAATACAAAGAACATTGGGTCCAATTCCATTACTAAACTTCATCCACTTAAAATCTCAGCTGAATAGTTTTCATTATCGTTACCACAACCGTGATAACACTTAAACGAACTCTTTGGTTAGATTAGAGCAATAATAGAAACCTTTGTTTACATGGCTGAGCTTTTTAATAAGCACTGTTGCATACAGGGTGTGCTAATTAGAATTTTTATTCTAGCGAGATTGTAGGACTGATGTGATGAGTAGCTGCAGAAGCTACCTTTAGATATGAATAGAATGGTTGCCGTTTTATTGTAATAGGCTTAATTTGATTATAATATTTATGTTATCATAATATATCTCTTGAATGCCAAAGTTACCTAAGTGCCTTATCATACCTACTAGCGGATTGCGAGCAGATGCGGAGCGGAGCGGGGGCACAGCGAATACGTTACGGACACACCACGATCACGTAGCGAATGCGCAGCGAATTCTTCGCGGCCGCGCAACAGAATTGCCGCGAACAGCAAAGTGGACGTTACAAACAATTTGCTATAAACATGCGACGGAAACGTTGCGAATTTGCACCACGTGCGCGGCGAATTCGCTGCGCATTCGCTGCGTGATCGTTGTGTGTCCGTAACGTATTCGCTGTGCCCCGCTCCGCTCCGCATCTGCTCGCAATCCGCTAGTATGATAATGCCTTAAGTATCAATCTCTGGTAAAACTGAATTGGAACCTAAGAACCACCACTTTACTATTTCATATTTTCATGTCATATGACTCAGTCAGTCGTTAAGGCTTCGACTCTACAGCTATTTTATTTTTCAGCAGAAATATTTGGTGACAGTCAAAAGAATCTCTGGTTTAAGTGGCAAAATCAAAAGAATATTTGGCAAAAGTAACAAATCAACATTACTCTTCCACTATTATGGTAAGGGTGAAATTAATGTAATCAAGAAAGACAGATTGAAGTAGGTTGATATGCTGCCGTGTGCACATTGGTACTACATCCTGTTCAGATGCATAATGCAGTAGTTAAAATTCAACTGCAAGGTTACACTCATTACCATTCCACACCCACGTCCATAACACGTCCCACGCTATCATGATGCCAATTTAATATTCAGCAACAAAATTAAATGTTAAAAGCAGAAAATATTTACGTCATTCCATCTGCCCAACACCCCCGAACGTAGATAGAAATGAATCGCATTAAAAACTGATGCATAAAAGATAAAATAAATTAATAAAATATTTAGTCACCAGAGCACTTTAGTGTCATAAAAAGATACAGAAAATAAAAAATAATTACTTACGTATCTCGTAATATTTTGTTCATAAAATTTTATTATTATTTTCTTAAATATTCTAGATAAAATCTGAGCTCATTGAAGTTTTAAATGGTGCTAATGACCTGTCATAAATTTATGATATAGCCTTACGTAGGCTACATGTAATCCGCCCATACCTACTTATGTTTCCTGACAGTAATAATGCCTTTTCTTAACATCTACCCACGCAAGTGAACCATCTAAACCCTTTCAAAGCATGACCATAATTACGAGATATAAAATTCCCATACAATTCGTTCTACCGAATCATAACGAATTTTCCAATGTGCACACCCCGCTTATTATTCCCATTATATTCCGACCGAGGGAAAGCGAACACTCATTATCGATGCATACGCATGGCTTGATTCGAATAAATTGCCGACTGCCAACTCCATATGCGTACCACATCTAAAAACGAAGAGGGTATCTAAACCTGTGGTAAAAATACGGCATGTCCCAAATAGGGGATTAAAAAATGCTTATTTTTAGACCGCAGAGGTTTCCGTCAGTGTCCCTATTTTAAGTATAGTCATGAATAAATGATTACTGTTAGAGACGGTTTGGTGGATTTAATAAGTCGGGGCCATTCTGATTTTGTTGACAAAGGTGTACTTTTCGTAATTGAAAAAGGTATTTTTATTTTTTTTAATCTTGGTTGTTGGAATAGCTAAGTAATTGTCTGTGGTTTACTTGATAACTGTTTCAAAGAGAAGGGACAGTTATTATATCGCTTAGATACTAAAACCTAGTTTAGTAAATAAAAATGTCTTTTATAAGTATTTTCTAGGAAAATTAACCACTTTTCCATAGCTAGTCTCAACTCCAGTTATTACTATTCAAAATCTCGTGTAAGGATTCTAGTAGGCATTTGCAAGTATGTATTTACATCGATTCTATAATAATAAGTGGATTTTGTCCTGTGTTGAAATGAAATCGCCTCCAGCTCTAAAGCCGAGTAGTTGGTCGCTATTACGGCATTGATTGTTAACCCCTTCGGGGGGTTAAGAAAAGTGCCTCGTACCGATAGTGATGGGGTTAAAAATTAAATTGTATCGAAGTGTGAGACTGTACCGACAAGACTACTGCACGCTTTTTATACTTCAGTATAGTGTATAGACGACAGCACATCAAGTTACCACAATCTGTCAAATTTCTGCAATAGATTTTCAACCTTATCACAATAGTGGTAGGTTAATGTTTGATTGGTAAAATTTGACAGATTCGGGTACCTTGACCTTCTGTACCTAACTTGTATCTTACAAATTAAAGACTGATTATTTCAGGAGAAGATATGTGAATTTGAAATTAAGTGTGTTGTCAAGAATAATTTAGTGTCTTCAGAACGTTATAAAGAGTTTGAGTACCTTTAATTTTGTTTAGTTCCTCACATACAGTCAGTTACTCAGTTAATTAGTAGAGTTATTAAGTGGGTATCATTTTTTCAACATTTATTTTAAGTATAAACCACATTTACGTCTACAAAATAACCACCCACTCATCTCCTACCACAGCAAACACAACAAACATACACTTTTATAACACAAAATAAACAAAATGTAAGCAAACATTACATTTGCAAGCGTTTTATCACTGAAGTAACGGCAAACATAATATTCCGCATTCATATGTACTATATAATATATTTATAACTTTACTTGAGGCACAAATAAGCACATTTGGAAGCATTAGGTATGGCTAAAGCGTTTTTACGTCAAGCAGATCGTGTCCCGAATCTTAACGGAGTATTGGCTAAAAGTTTTCGAGCTTTCATATAACCTCTTTGGTAAACGATATCGCTTACGGGGAAGACATTTAAAATAATATCTATTCGATAGGATGTTGGGAGTTTTCTCGCGATTTCTTTGGTTGAACTAAGTTGCTGTGTTGGCGTGTTGATGTTTCCTTGCAGCCGATTGCAATACCATGTTTAGTTGATTTTACTTAGCAACTAGATGTTATGTTCTAAGAAGTACAGTTTTCTGAGTGCTAAGAAATTAAATAAGCTGGCGATTAATGTTATAGCTGGCGATTATTCTCTATAGTTGTATTGAAGATATCTGGGTACTAAGTATAAAATAAAATAAATCCATATTTAATATTATAAACCTAAAGAGTTTGTTTGCCTGAACCTAGCGGCTTCAGTGGGCTATTTAAAACTGAAAAATATTTCAGTGTTAAATAGCCCACTTATCAACTTGCTTAGAAAGGCTATTAGGCTAGTAGGTAGTTTCCTGGACGCGACTGGAACCGCTAGTGGAAGCTAGTTTTCAAATAAAAATAAAATACCTACGTATTACTATATTCCATTTAAGAAAATAGCCTTTCAGATTGCAGATGGACAATTCCACTTAACTGGCACTGAAATTAAAGCTTTAACTGAAACTTAAATTGGATTTAATGGAGACAGTGAAAAGATTTTTAATAGACTTGCATTTATGGACCGTGAATATTTATTAGAGTTTTCATACTTTGAAGTTACCTACGATACTTTCATGTTATATCAAAAGGGGGAAGCAAAACAAAAATATTATAATTTACAACAAATAAATATCAACATACGTAAATTGCTGCCAGTATTTTTCCGATCATAGACACAAACACAAGAAATATTCTGAAGAACTGACGTCACTGGTATAATATTTGCTTTACGTCAAAGCAATCATTGCGGTTGAGAGAGTTCTTGATACGTTCCATCGAATGTTTGTATGCATAATAATGTCTTCCTAACTGCCTCGTTGGTCTAGTGGTCGCATAGCCGACTGCCGTGCACGAGGTCTCGGGTTCGATTCCCGGGACGGGCCGAAATCGCTTTGTGGGTTTTAGAAACTTTCACAAAGCAGCCCGGAGTTGGAAGTTGGTGATTGATTCACCCGTGCATCGGAGAGCACGTTAATGTCGGTCTTGCGCCTAATCTCTCTTCGGTCGTGTCGGATTGCCGTCCCATCGGGACGAGGTGTGGGAATAGGGAGTGCACCTGTGTCTGCGCAAATGCTTGTGCACTACAATATGTCCTGCGCAGCTGGCTGATCTCCTTATATGAGAACAGCCGCCGTGGCCGGCAATCGGCTAGGACGCCATCATCATCATCAATGTCTTCCTATTTACCATCATACATCACCATTTTCTTTTAAGCAAATGACGCTATATCTAGGTGAAGAGGCGTTTGGAATTATCCAATCCAAATGGTTTGTTTGCATGCTCAAAATTAGCGTAGGTGTGTCAATTTCGTATCAAAACATGGGTCCTGATGAAAGTGTCAAATTCATAAAAGTGTTTCTTAGGAGTTATTTTGCGTGTCTATTTTATATACTGCTTTATGAAGTACCGCCTACTCTAACAGTAAGATCACCGGATCTTTTAAGAGCAATGTTGACGAATATATTTTAATCGACCAGAAAATCATCCGAGCATATTTATTTCCCAAATGGGTGGATAAGAAGAATAAGCCTAGTCTCAAAATGACCTATCTCTAATACACGGACGTGAGATGTCCAAATATTTTAGCACCTCACAAAATCGAAGAACCTATTTCTGCAGTTCGCAAAGAAAACAAAAGACAACCTGTAATTCTAAAAACAAAAACGTTTAAAATAAGAACCACAACTGTCCCACATTCATCTGTAGAATAACTTAAAACAAAAGCACAGCAACAAAGGCCAATAATTGCGTAACATCATAACGCTTACAGCCGTTCACGATCCGACCGAGCGAAACTTTAGCCGTTACGCTCCCGATTGTCTCCTGAGGAAATTGAACGGCACCGGAACGCCGCCGGCCAGATTTAAATCTATGTAATTACTTAAAGTAGACCACAGACGTTCAGACTGACCTTTAGTTGTGTATACTGACGATTTTTGTTTCGAAGGTAAGTGAAATGTCTTTTGAGTTCTTATGGTCTGTATTTAGTTTCTTTTTTGTGTTTGATCTTCTGTTGTTGATATGAAATGTAAAAATTATCAGAAAAGGTCACACGAGGCTATGTCATCGGGTAAACAACCACTGGATTCAACATCATGAAGCCTCCTAATTTGTACAATGAGTCTAAGCCAGGTACCCCTATATATCATAATCCTACATATCCTAATAACTTACTAAGAGTAGGTAAAGTAGCTACTATTTGTGAAGTTGAAAACACACACACACACATACTACACTTACACTTTACCTGAACTTACTATGGACTTTGATGAGTCGATGAGTTGCATGCAGCAATACATTTTTATTTGTGTCGAAAAAAATATGACAGCCCTCAACTGGTTCGAAGTCATACATATTGATAAACATGTGTCAAATTATGCTGAACCTCCACCACTTTAAGTGTTTTTTTAATAGTATTTTCTAGATTTAACATTTATTTTAACCCAGCCCTATAAGATTAAAATACTCGTAACTAAGCTGGTTTATGCAAAATTGCTAGATTCTTCAGAATTTCAGAAAAAAATACTAAGGTATAAAAACCTTCAAATAATCGACAAAAAGCCTGTCAGTCCCAGTGCTTATCTAACGAGGCCCTCTATAAAAATGAATCTTCGTAATAAAAATCCTATCCATCAACTTAGCCTATCGCTCATTGCTAAACAAGACCTGGGTTATAAAAATACCTTTTTAAATGTAAATCTGATGTACCAAAATGTTGCTTGTATTTCGTCCTTTGTCTTAGGGTACCATTTCGACTGTATCGGACTACCAGTAGGTACCTATATTCTAGAATGCATTGACTTAAAGACATTCAAACTTGGAACTGGTACTGCATTGGTGCAGTATTGTAATAAACTCCGCACATTATTGGTTCAAACCGGGCTAATGTTGTATTTTGGAACTTGGTTATATTATCGTCCGCTCTCCATCTCTTTTTAACCCCCGACGAATAAAGAGGGGTGTTATAAGTTTGACGTGTCTGTCTGTCTGTCTGTCTGTCTGTCTGTCTGTCAGTCTGTCTGTGGCATCATAACTCCCGAACGGATGCAGTGATTTCAATTTAGTTTTTTTTGTATTAAAGGTTACTTATGTATTGATAGTTTATAGGGTACATAAGCTGTAGCCGAATATGTGCATGTGATACTGATAATGTACTCTTTATAAGGATGGTAGACTTAATAACATACAGAAAGGGTCAAAACGTAAATATGTCTCCCCACTAATGAATTTCATTGGCGTTCCAGTTCAAGTTAATCTTCAAGCAAATCTCGCCTCCAAAGTAGGCAAATGTCTTTCAGATACTCCTTATCTTAGTATTTAAACAGGCTCTGATACTTAAATGTGGCTTCGCAAAGAACTATAAGTCTTCGTGCCTCTTTATCTAGATCGTAGACTTTCGATTATTTTCAGACGGTGGCACTCCCTTGTGTAAAGAAAGATAAGATTAGATTGAAGCCTACTTTGAAAGTGTTGGAATATTGATAAGCCTTTTTGGAGTATTTTGGTTTCTACAAGTAGCATTTGGAGCTTTAAAAGATTTTGAGGTAATTTTTCTAGGTAAGTAATATAAATACTTAACTCTCTGACTATTTTCCGACATGGCTAATAACATACTTACATGACTTTTGTCTAACGAAGTTTGCGCCAAATAGATGATGTATACTTTGTCCATGTTGCTTCTTGCGGATCAAAAAACTGAAGAAAATAACATGAAGAGAAATTAACTGACGCGACCTATACATATTTCTAAAGTGAGATGGATGTCTAAAGTGTTATTTGAAAAGCAATTTTACTTGTGCCTCCATTATTCCCCATTCACTTAAAAAATAGCAACTATTCTTTAAAGAAAGGAAGAAAATATTTCTCAAACGATAACACTAAAGGCTCTCCTAGCTTTAGTTGTCTTTTAGTTTTTTTCTTAGTATCAAAAAAATACCACCCACTTGTTACTTTCTCATTAATTAGTAAAAAGGTTTGTTTTATTGCTGTCTCGTGGGGCTACGGTAGTCATTGTAGACAATTTTCCTTGAATAACATTGTTTTAATAAAATAAACGAGAATTTCCGACAAAGTGACACTATATTTTTTAGTAGAAGTGGTTAGTTCATTAATTAGTAGTTAGAGTGTAACTTGCATTTTACCTTTATTCAAAGCAATTACTATATTTTTTAGTATAAAGACAGTAAGCTTTTTGATCGTGTTATTTTATTTTGCAAGCTTCTGCAGAGTTTCCAAGCGCTTCATCATTATATTAATAAAGTCTCAGCATGAATTTTCCCTCACATATATAAATATTACACGGGCAATAGATTGCTCACGCAATTCCGACACTCGTGTGCGGTGTATCAAGGCTTTCGGTCGCCATGTTTGCTGAAATAACGCTAAATGTGTTTACCTATTCAATTTATAGATTGGTTACTGCTAGTTAACCTGAAACGTGACTATGGCTAGATTTTAAATTGTATGTATGTTTTATGTAAATTATTAAATAAAGTAAGGTCTTTAGACGCAACCTTTGATTAGGTTCTTTATTAGCGTTTCTGTAAATGAGGACTTAAAGCTTGATTTTCTTTTCCAGGTTTTTATTTAAAATATCGATGTTAGTAGATAGATACTATAGCAACGAAACTTAATCTTTTTAAGTAAAAAACTGTGTGACGAGAATTTTATATGCAGATTACATATTGATCTTTAAGAGCCTAATATAATAAAATGTTAGAATAAAGCCATATTTTTTCGTATCGAAGTTATATTGCGATTCGAATTCTCCTAGCTCAACTTTATATTAAATATTCTTCATTGAAATGTAAAACTCATAAAATATTTCGAACGATATTCAGAAAAAATCTTATCTGAATCGTAATATTTTTTATATTAGCATTATCTGTAGTGGCAACACAAAGTCGGCTGATATCTGCGTAGGCTGGCAACCCTTTTACAAATAGATTCGCCTGGGGGTACGTACCCACCAAAATGCGTTAAAGCAACATCTTTACATCGCCATTTTATTTAAGCAGCCATGTTTTATTTACATTAGACGTTTTACCTTTCGTTCATAACTTTTGGTACACAGTTTGCCTTTTAAAATCTTGTAGACGTGAAATTTTGTTTGAATTTTGGAAGAGATTTTCGTGTTATAAATTTTGTTTTTTATTTAACTATTTTGTAATAAATTCCGAAAAACAAATGAAGGTGAGAGTCTAGGTGGCACAACTGACGCTTTTATGATTGATGTGCGTTTGATCAACAAACCACGGACTCGAAGCCAACAGGTTTTTTTTATAAACGCGCGAATAACATTTTCTCAAAATATTTAAGCGGTCCATAAGCCTTTAAATATAAATCTTAACATTATCAAAGCCTTATTAGCACAGCGAAACGAGGCTAACTTATTTTTAGCGATCACATAAATTACGCTACAGATACTTTTCAGCACAGAGTGTAATCAAATAGAAATTTGATGAAAAACCACGCGTGCTTGCGTTCATAAAGTGAATCAGTCCTACAGGCCATTATTTTTATCGGATCGTAGGAGATGAAACCAAGAACATCAAAATACACCCCACATGTGGAGAGCCCTTTATAAATTACTTGCTTTATGACTCTGATTTACTTGAGTTATTTTTGTTATTAAATTCTTAATATTTAATAAAGATGTTATGGATCGTTCGAACTGTCTAGGGCTTTAAATGAGCTTCTATTTATGTACTAAGGGGTATCTCTAAAAGCACTTTTTTATATTAATTATTCATTCTATTTTATTGAATAATTTTATCGAATAATAAAAAAAGTTTATCAAGCGTTAAAAAAGTACACACAATATATACATTTAAACACGTATTTTGGATATAATGTAATAAGGGCTAAAAGCAAAACATGGGAAAAGCTGAAATAAAAGTTATCAAGCAATTCGTTAAAAATATATTTTGATCAACCATTCTAATTAATGCAAATACAATCTCTAAATAATAACAAGAATACCCAACAGTTACATGACAATACATATGTAAGTGTAAGAAAATAAAAGTAACAACCACTATATTAAGCGCTTTTTTCAATTGCAATGACTGTACCTACATAATTATTACCCGAAGCCGTGTAAGAATCCCCTACATTTTAAAGTGACCTAAATACCGTTGTGCTAGAGTTGTATATACCGCTAGTCTTATTGATCGCAGCTTGAAGACGTTAAGCTATTTTGGATTGAATTGGAGGCTGTCAACGGGACTATTCTTGATTTAGAAGTACTTAATTATAGTAGGTTTTTAACCTACCCATTTGTCTGTTAAGGCCCATTTACACATTGCGATTTCATTGCCCGTAACTTGTAATTTTATTGCAGCAAGATGCTACTTGCACTGTGTAAACGTAATCGTGCAATAGGTAAATGGTCGCCTGTCAAATATTCCTGCAATAAAATGGCAAGCAACGGGCAATTAAATCGCAATGTGAAAATGGGCCTTAACTGTTTATTTTTGCTGGATAATGTGTAATTTCTACGTTTTTAATAGTTACGGGAGCACAACTTTTAATAAATGTTTTTGATTGAATCTCTGAAAGTTAATGTCAAAATGTGACATGAAGTATTGAATTAAATAGTTGGTGACATTTTTTGGCCGAAAAATATCATCTTCTATTTCGAAATAATTCAACTTTAGCGTTCTTTTGCGATGTATCTGTCAGAACTTTATCCTGACGTCAACTACAATTGGATTTTCAAAATGAATGTCGTAGTTAAGTTAGAAATTCGTAAAACATCAAAAAAAAAAAAANAGTAGATAGATACTATAGCAACGAAACTTAATCTTTTTAAGTAAAAAACTGTGTGACGAGAATTTTATATGCAGATTACATATTGATCTTTAAGAGCCTAATATAATAAAATGTTAGAATAAAGCCATATTTTTTCGTATCGAAGTTATATTGCGATTCGAATTCTCCTAGCTCAACTTTATATTAAATATTCTTCATTGAAATGTAAAACTCATAAAATATTTCGAACGATATTCAGAAAAAATCTTATCTGAATCGTAATATTTTTTATATTAGCATTATCTGTAGTGGCAACACAAAGTCGGCTGATATCTGCGTAGGCTGGCAACCCTTTTACAAATAGATTCGCCTGGGGGTACGTACCCACCAAAATGCGTTAAAGCAACATCTTTACATCGCCATTTTATTTAAGCAGCCATGTTTTATTTACATTAGACGTTTTACCTTTCGTTCATAACTTTTGGTACACAGTTTGCCTTTTAAAATCTTGTAGACGTGAAATTTTGTTTGAATTTTGGAAGAGATTTTCGTGTTATAAATTTTGTTTTTTATTTAACTATTTTGTAATAAATTCCGAAAAACAAATGAAGGTGAGAGTCTAGGTGGCACAACTGACGCTTTTATGATTGATGTGCGTTTGATCAACAAACCACGGACTCGAAGCCAACAGGTTTTTTTTATAAACGCGCGAATAACATTTTCTCAAAATATTTAAGCGGTCCATAAGCCTTTAAATATAAATCTTAACATTATCAAAGCCTTATTAGCACAGCGAAACGAGGCTAACTTATTTTTAGCGATCACATAAATTACGCTACAGATACTTTTCAGCACAGAGTGTAATCAAATAGAAATTTGATGAAAAACCACGCGTGCTTGCGTTCATAAAGTGAATCAGTCCTACAGGCCATTATTTTTATCGGATCGTAGGAGATGAAACCAAGAACATCAAAATACACCCCACATGTGGAGAGCCCTTTATAAATTACTTGCTTTATGACTCTGATTTACTTGAGTTATTTTTGTTATTAAATTCTTAATATTTAATAAAGATGTTATGGATCGTTCGAACTGTCTAGGGCTTTAAATGAGCTTCTATTTATGTACTAAGGGGTATCTCTAAAAGCACTTTTTTATATTAATTATTCATTCTATTTTATTGAATAATTTTATCGAATAATAAAAAAAGTTTATCAAGCGTTAAAAAAGTACACACAATATATACATTTAAACACGTATTTTGGATATAATGTAATAAGGGCTAAAAGCAAAACATGGGAAAAGCTGAAATAAAAGTTATCAAGCAATTCGTTAAAAATATATTTTGATCAACCATTCTAATTAATGCAAATACAATCTCTAAATAATAACAAGAATACCCAACAGTTACATGACAATACATATGTAAGTGTAAGAAAATAAAAGTAACAACCACTATATTAAGCGCTTTTTTCAATTGCAATGACTGTACCTACATAATTATTACCCGAAGCCGTGTAAGAATCCCCTACATTTTAAAGTGACCTAAATACCGTTGTGCTAGAGTTGTATATACCGCTAGTCTTATTGATCGCAGCTTGAAGACGTTAAGCTATTTTGGATTGAATTGGAGGCTGTCAACGGGACTATTCTTGATTTAGAAGTACTTAATTATAGTAGGTTTTTAACCTACCCATTTGTCTGTTAAGGCCCATTTACACATTGCGATTTCATTGCCCGTAACTTGTAATTTTATTGCAGCAAGATGCTACTTGCACTGTGTAAACGTAATCGTGCAATAGGTAAATGGTCGCCTGTCAAATATTCCTGCAATAAAATGGCAAGCAACGGGCAATTAAATCGCAATGTGAAAATGGGCCTTAACTGTTTATTTTTGCTGGATAATGTGTAATTTCTACGTTTTTAATAGTTACGGGAGCACAACTTTTAATAAATGTTTTTGATTGAATCTCTGAAAGTTAATGTCAAAATGTGACATGAAGTATTGAATTAAATAGTTGGTGACATTTTTTGGCCGAAAAATATCATCTTCTATTTCGAAATAATTCAACTTTAGCGTTCTTTTGCGATGTATCTGTCAGAACTTTATCCTGACGTCAACTACAATTGGATTTTCAAAATGAATGTCGTAGTTAAGTTAGAAATTCGTAAAACATCAAAAAAAAAAAAAAGTTTGTGATCTTAAAAAATATTTAAAAATTGAAAGGCTACCACTCCTTTAGATAACGTTGTACGAATTTGACACATGAATTAAATACTTTTACTGAACCGGTTATTCAACTCTGACCCGGATTTATTTCTCCTAACTGTACATTTTTAATATTTAATTTGCTTCACCGTACACATGTTTGCCCTTGACCATCCTCCATGACCTTCAATTTTATTTTTAAACGAGTGATGGCCTTTTTGGTCCTTCAGCCGGATGCTTTGAACATTTTGATTAGAGTCTATAACCCTCAACAGGGTCCTTAAAGGTAGGGGACTGACTTGGTCCTTTTATAAGCACGAGTATTATTAGTTCATAAAGATACTCGTTATGTTGTATTATGACAGATGGTGCACTAAAGATGTATTTCTTAAAATAAAATGTGAAAAGGCAGCCGGTGCTTGTAGTAAGTTTAGACATATTTATGGATGGTGTGAACTTGATCGTGGATAAATGACAATTTGTTAATTCTATGTTAATGTTTTATTCAGTATATTTTTTCAAATCAATAGTTTTGGAAAAGTACCATTTATAATAAAGTAGTTGCCCGCCCTCGCTTCGCTTCCTGGAAAACTCCCGATCGGCGATGGTTTGAACAAAACTATAAATTTACTATACACTAAAACCTTCCTCAAGAATTGATCTATCTATTGTTGAAAACCAAATGAAAATCCGTTCAGGACTTTTCGAGTAAATCGCGAATAGACAGACTGACGCGGCGGGGCACTTTGTTTTATAATAAGTATAGATATTTCAGTTATCAGTACAGTTATTAAAAGTGTATAACTGGTAAAACCATAAAAATAAATGTGAAATGACTTTTGCGTATTACTTAGGTATATGACATTCGCTCAAATTGTTTTCTAAGAACTAATGTTTAATTTCTACAAGTAAAACAATAGCTGTAGGTATTCGTAACCATAATTATTACATTTTCCATGAATTAATTTTCATTTGCATGGTATACTCTTGGAATCTTAATTAACTTAGTATTATGTATCACAACATTGACTTACAATAATATTTGAATAATCTTGTGCATGGTTCAGTCCCTCCCACGGTTGGGTTCAAATGTCAGGGGCACAAACGGTACGTCATTGGTGTAACACGTGGGCACGTTTCTAGATATTTCAAGTTTACTGCAGATCAAACTCTAGGTTGCTTAGGTTTCCAAAATATCAATTTCCAAAAAAGATAACACGTGTGCTTACCGTTTAATTTGAGTGTCACAAATTGTATAGTTATTTTGAAAATATCTGTGAAAATTTGGGACGCAAGCATTGTTCTTAGGGGAAGGTTATTAGTTTATCATAATTATTTTGGGCTCTTTAGTCTGTACAAAAAATTGACGCGCGACGAATGTCTGGTATATGATGCAAATTAATATTAATCTTCTATCTAAAAACTCAGTTATTCGGGATAATAAATTAAAACTAACAATCAGATGCAAAAAAAGAAAGAAAGCTATCTAAGCAAACCGAGAAAATCTAGACAGCAAAGTGAGCAATAACACTAAGATTTTATGAAACTCTTCGTCAAAACTAACTGACGTTTTCAGACGTTAATCTAAATACAAACAACTTCGTTAAAGTAAATCTTTGATCGTTTAAAGCTTCGGTTTTAAAGTTAAATTGGTTATTTAAACGATTCTTGAGATGTTCGGACGCCTTTATTTTTCTATTACAGTTTATGTCGTGGGGTAATGGTTCAGTAAACGATCGCTAGAATGGGTTTTGGTCAGAGAGACCAATTTAGACGAAGACTGGGCAAGCATGGAGGAGAATTTTATAGTATAGTAAAAGTCCGCCCCGACTGCACTAGGAATATGCTGTATACGAGTACCTATATCTAAATATCCTCATCAGTATCTATTGCTGAAAACGATGATAAATCCACGCAGGTGTTATTGAGTTTATCGAGAATAGACAGACAGGTGTTCCACCCTCGGTTTCGACCATTTAAAAAAGAAACTCTTTCATTAACATTTACCTACCTCAATCGATAGGCACTTCTATACTAATATCTATAATTGTATTATAAAGAGGAAACATAAAGGCTCCAAAACCGGTGAACCGATTAGAAAAATTCTTTCACTATGAGAAGCTAGACTATCCCCTAGAGACATAGGTAACATTTTGTCCGGTTACGGGACTCTCCAAGACCCCCAGGATCTCCCAGGACGCGTATCATAAGTACAGTCGTTTCATCACCAAGCAATATTAGAAATTATTTTCTTTCAACAAAATTTTCTTAGCAAAAATATTGAATAGCCATTAAAAATCCATATTCTTCATAACAGAAGGGTCGTCAAGTTTGGAGAAAAGGCCAACTATTGGCGAAAGGAATTTGTGAAGATATTTCTTTCTGTAGTTGATTGAGATTGATTGCGCGACGCTATTGAATGGCATTCTGTGAGGCCGTTTGACGCGGAATAATACGGCTTTTATGCTTTGTCGGTTTGTTCGATAGGGTTGAAATTATTTGTGTGGAGATAGTTGCGTTTATTGGTAGTGGTAAGTGATATATCGTATGTTAAATATGGTGTTTTTATTTTGTAAAGCATTAAAAAGTTTACAAAATATATCTTGATTTCAATCCCCACTTTAGTAGATATGTAATGTTCTTTTGATACAACTGGTGAAACAGCCCTGATAGGATCGAAAAAGAAAACTGGAATGTTGCAGTTATGAAGCTATTAGAATGAACCCCGATATGATATGAACATTACAGTATTATATAAGACTGGCATCCACAAACGGGTTAGCACGTGTTTAATCGCAAATATTCCGCGCAGCTGGATAATAAGTAACCTATATGCTTCTTCGATAAACAGGCCATGTAACACTGAAAGATATTTTCAAATTAAACCAACGGTTACTGTTCCAAACAACTACGGCCACATCAATTCTAATAGACAGAAAACGTACCTACTGCTTTTTGAACCCAATCTAGAATTCCATCGCAGATATATTTTAGAAATTATTACTTCTAAAAAATGCGTATTTCCGTATCTAATATTTTCAGAATGAAAGGTGTAGTGGGTAGCAGGTGTTTTTCATCCGGCGCCAGTCGTAAATGTCGATCGTCGAAAAGGTTACCGTTGCACTTACCAGATATGGCTCGAGGTATCCTGTTATTAACGTAGTATAGTTTTACTACTACCTTTATAAATATCGTATAAAATATGTTATGTTTCTGGAAGTTTGAGTATGGGTATATATTTGTGCTATTTATAGGTAACCTCTCTCTCATCATCCTATTTAAACATAGCAAGATAAATACGAGTCAAATTAGTTGGTACATTTCGGTAATAGCAGCATCTGATAAGAATATATACGAAATTAATGGGATGGACGTGAAGGCTGAAGAGATAATGAAAAAACTCATAGGGAGTCATATTTTTTCCAAGGAGTTCATTTGGTTCAACTAGATTGATAGATGACCTACTAATAATAACTTTGGTAACATAGCAAAAAATAAAAACAATATTACAACAAACTTAAGTAGTAATATCATAATTGCGAAAGTAATTTAGTCCGTCTGACTAACACAAGGAACAACTAAGTTCAAGAAAAAGTATTCAATTGCCCTAATATTGTAACACCATATCCGATAATAGAGTTTTTAATTGAATTCTTGCGTAAGTTCACTTCTAAAGCCTCGTAAATCCATCCAGGCCTCATCGTAAATTTCAAATGGATACTGACTACTTAAATGAAACGATTTTATATGGGCACTAAGCAAAATAGGGCATTTTTAGGCCGATTTTTAGGAATAATGTCAGCTATAAAATGAGTTAGGTAACATTTTAGTGGAATAAGTAAACGGTACTTATTTGTTTATCGGGTTTTTAACCGACTTCCCATAAAGGAGGAGGTTCTCAATTCGACCGTATGTTTTTTTTTTATATATGTTCACCGATTACTCGAAGATGGATGTACCGATATTCAAAATTATTTTTTTTGTTTGAAAGGGTGTTCTTCATAAGTGGTCCCATGGTAAGGAGACCAGGATCTGATGATGGGATCCTGGAGAAATCGAGAGAACTCTTTAAATTTCATACGCTTTTCTATGTCGATGATACTATTACGGGACCGACTGTTACTGTGGGTGGGTATTAAAGATATAATAGTTTTAGACCCGAAAACTGAAAAGCATAAAATAAAAAAAGCTTTTTTAAATAATTAGTATGGTAAGAAATACATATTTAGGTATATTCCTTCTAATGATTACGTATACAACCAGTAACCAAAACATATCGATACTATTCGCTAAAAAGATAGATCAAAAACTGTAAAAAGCTACTATGTTTTAAATAATGTCGGTAATTACCGCTATAAATTACACCCTATTAATATTCTAGCGAGCGAACAAAATAAAGCGATAAAAATAGTAATAATAACACTAATTTATAGAAAGCCGCCGATCTAAAGAGCCGCTATCTGTTTAACTCTTTTGTCGGCGTCTGGTTCGAGTTAAAATTAAATTTTACCGTTCTATGAATGGAACTGAAATGTTCGAAGAATTCGGATGGAAGAAATTCTTTTATGAATAAAATGAGTAGGTTGGTAATAAAAAAGAAGAAAATCTTTTGTTATTAAATATGTTTGAAGAACATGCTAAGTAAGCATTTATTGATAAACTGTAGTAAAAAATGTAAACCCAATTTTTTTTTGTCGCAGTACTTTAGAAGTATAGGTAAGTGCGACCTGTAACACGTGAGCAAGATTAACGATGTAAAAAACGGTAATATTAAGAAATTTTTAATTTTTAAGTATATTTACGAAAAAAATCTTAAACCGTTTAAAATCGCAGGATTTTTTCGTGGAATTCAGGCCTTTGCCTCGGACTTTTGATGCTAATATACTAATAACCAGAAGCATAGATAAAGTTGTACAGACATAGATACAAAAATAGACCGTTCTAAATAAACAAGGCCACAACATAAAAGCCTTACAGAAATTGCATTGTCTACTCGTAACTGTCCCCATAATTCTGCACTGGAGTGTAAGGTAATCAATAAGTTAATCTCGTGCAGTTATTGGTCCACTGTGTACACTGTACGTCAATTAAAACAACCCACATGACCGCAATTTCTTTGCGAGAACTTTCTGAATGCACGTATAAATCTGCTGGAGGCAATCAAGTATTAATGATGATGGGTCGTTTTACACTGCAGGCTCCGTGCATTATTTTTATTTTTTGTTGTGAATATTTTTATGTATATGGATAGGGAGTAAATTAGCATACAATATAAAATATGATATTATTAAAATAATAAGATACTTGTGTCTAAAATTAATTACGAACAAACCTTATAACATGAAGTCTTACGAATGTATATTTTTAACGTACATTTTCCTTGTTACGTTGCCGTGGAGTTGGTAAAATGGGGGCATGTAAAAAGGAGGAAAAACTTCCTTAAAATTAGTATTTCATATAAATATGTATGGTATTCTATAATCATGTAATTTTAAGTTGCAAAAATGACCCAAAAAATCTTTAAAAATGTGTTCAAGAGAGTTTCAAGCATGTTTGCAATAATGCGAACGTAGCAAATGTGTTACGTTACAAGCTATCGGCTACGTGGCGCGTAGCAAATTCGTAGCAATCGTAGCGTTCGTAGCGGAAACAGACAGCTGTTGCTACAGCGTTATCATTCTTTCGAATATTGTATTTCAAGTGTCGATACAAGTGTTAGCAAGATAAATTAATGTTCTATACTTTAATTTATTTATGTTTAACAAATTGTTTACAAAGTGGGAATAATTATATTTTGATATTAGGACATCGATGGCCTTGACAATATAAATTGACCTAAAAACGCCAGCCATTATTTAAGCATTATTCGAACTTAAAAAGTACAACACAAAGTTTTAAGAAAATAATTTCTCAATTCACTTGAAAACGGTACAAGGGTCAAAGTTTAACAATAAATCAATTTTAAGTACGCCCACACCAATATTTCACGGAACTCACCTATTAATATGAAAGTTCTAAATGTTTACGTAAACTAAGCGAAGTTCGTCTTTATACCGACTCGGAGATTTTGTCAGAGGTACGTACTTTGTTACTGCAAGCAAACTTTAATAAGTGGATTCGAACCCTTTAATATTTTTAATATTATTTTCGTATATTTCTCTATGAATTTATTGAAATTAGACCAAATGTTGACTGATATCGTAAACCGTCAGTAATCAGATGACCCCTCCCGCTGTGGGTGACAGCGTGAGGGAGTGTCAGATTTTTACTGACGAAAACGCACCGTGTTCCTTCGGGAGCCCTTTGTGTGCCAGGGCCGCGGTAACTCTCTCGAACAACCCGCAGCCCCGACAGGCTCTGGCCCTAGCTCTGAGGAGCGCGAGGGTCAACGCGCGCCGCCGACACGGGCCTGTCGTCTCCTAGGACACGAAAGGACGAGCCACCCAAAACTCACCGCCCACAGACTTTTGTTAAACCAAAGTCTAACACATATAAAAAACTAGCTTCCGCCAGCAGTTTCACCCGCTTTCCCGTGGGAACTACTGCGCGCACCCGGATAAAAAGTAGCCTATAGCCTTCCTCGATAAATTGGCTATCTAACACCAAAAGAATTTTTCAAATCGGACTAGTAGTTCCTGAGATTAGCGCGTTCAAACAAACAAACATACAAACAAACAAACATACAAACAAACTCTTCAGCTTTATAATATTACTATAGATATAAACAAGTACCAAAGTCTGTTGTTTTAAAAAGTCAAGGTAGGCTTTCAAAGCTTACGCGGTAGGTAACAAGCCTTTTCAAGTGGTGTGAGTAATCGGATAATATAAGGGATCGAAACCAAAAAGTCGCACACGCTTACTTAAAAACTTTCTTTATCTTGTCGCGTCTAAACTTTCTTACGTCTACATCACTTATTTATAAACCAACGCCCTTTTGAAGGGTCTTCGTATTTTTTGGTAGGATGAAATATTTTATTGCATAGTCTGTTGAAAGTTAGAGAAAGTTTGGACGTGTCTAAATCGTTGATCCAAAGTTCGAAATTATCTTTGATATCAATTGGGATACAAATAATTTCATGACTTGACATATATAATTATTTTGATCCACACCTCTTGTGGAAGATTTTTTTTTTCTTTTCCTATCCTATTCTGTCCCACTGCTGGGCAAAGGCCTCCCCATCTTGCTTCCACACTTCTCGATCTTTCGACCGAGTCCACCAGTCCCGCTGATAGGCGTGACCTCTTGTGGAAGATATTCTTAAGATAATATAGATGAGTCCTGTGTAGAAGATAGTATCTACAAACGACAAGTAACGTTTACTAAAGTCAAATGTATTAATTTGCCATTTTTTTAAGGACAGACTTATCTCCTCACACGCCAAAATAACCATTATTAATAACCATCTTATGCTGACCACAACACTATTCAATGATTTTGGTACGATACCAGCAAAATTGCACATAGCGTCGTCTTAGAGTGAAAACCTCGGAAATGCAATTTTTTCCCCATTTTTTTTATCTCTTTTCTAGAAGATAACTTCGCAAAGAACATCCTACATATTCCTCCTGAAAAATCATGTCTCTTACACTTACGAGGTTTTCACTCTAAGGCATTTATAGGCCTCAAAATAGAATATGCCAGTATAAAATAATGACACCTAAAAAGGTTCCAAATATATCATCCGTCGCGAAGACGGGTGCTATATACAGAGATTTACTGTGGCAGCTTCCTACATTAATGCTTAACGTACGAATTGAATTAATACCTACAGCTAGAATTACAGTAGCATTAAGTTATGAGCGTAGATCGACATAGTCAAGCGGTTTATTAGTGATCCTACTTTTTCTTTTTGTCATTCCCGAGAACATAGGAGGTGATGAAGGGTGGGTGGTTTTGAGGCTGTCTCATGTAATTTTGACATTCAAAAAGTGCTGTTTTTCAGCCTACTTTGAATAAATTATTTTTGATTGAGCCGACTAAAATGACTCTACGTTAAAGCTTGATTTGTCGGTGGTTACAAATTCCAAATCGGTCTTTAAGCTACAAATTGGTGGCAGCTTTATTTTTACTTACACGATGAAATCGAAATTATTTTCTTAATTTTGATTAATACTCTAGCATCGAAATAGTTACTCTTAAGCAAATAAACCATATCAAATACCAAGATATCACAATAATTATTTACAAGTGATTCCAAATCCGTTGACTAAGCAACAGGCTGTATGAATGCAAGTAATGATTAATTAATCACCAATGAATTAGCTATTAGCCGCTGTGAATGGTCACGGTGTAGATGTTTCGTTGCTACACTCAGACATTTTATTATTAATGATTCAGGAGTGTTACTACAGTACATTTAGGAGCTTTTAGTAAGCTTGATTGTTTTGGAATTTATGTATGAGTTCATTCTTGGTTTAGAGATTTTCTGCCATACTTATATTATGTTTTATGTAAGGCGCTCTAAAAATATCCGCTACGGCTTCAATGGGAGATAGTGTTGTGTAAAGATACAAAAGTGAATAAATTTTGAACACCAGAATGATCAAATCAATTAACTGAGATAATAATCTTCCGTAATTGTGTGCCATATGTTGCTGTCTTCTTTGACGAGAATAGCAATAATGCATAAAAGGTGCTTTGCGTTAAAAAAAATAGTGTTGTGAGGCAATAGCTAATGTCTACGGGATGTTCTATTGCAAATAGATCATATGCATTTTTTATTGAATGAAAACAAAAGTAATATTGTCAATAAATTATCTCTACTAATGTGATTTGAATTCACGATACTGTCCCATTAAAGCCGTGGCAGATAATTTCAGACCACTTTGTATTAGACACTTAATGGGTTGTTAATTTTAGATCCACCACCCAATACAAACAACCCTCCCTTTGAAAACCATTCTAAATATAACCTCACAAACTTCTATCTCAAACTAAACACTATCACTGCAAAATCTGTCTGTTCACAGCTAAAACCGGGTATACACCGCCATACATAATTCAATGAAGCTCAACTAACATCTTAAAGTGTAGTCGTAAAGTCATGAATGGCGCAAAACAAAGTTTTGGGCAAAGATATTGACGCTTAAGATAGCAAAATACGGAGAGATAAAACAATAACTCTGGTAGGTTACTTTGCATAAGTTGACTTGTAAAATAGGCTATATACTCAGATGTTGTAAATCTCTACTGTGCCTTTGGGAGTGTGATATACATTAAAGTCAGTTACTAGGTTTTGGCTCTCATGAATGTTTAATTTCAGTAATATTTTTAGTTAATTTTTTTTTAGAATGGTTATTCAAGATTTGAATTTTTTGTTTACTTTTTACTCCCATTCATAGAAATACTAAAAAATGCAATCATTATAACCTAGACCTTCATGTTACTTGTGAGACACATTTGTAAGACCTAAATGGAGTCTTAGTAGGTCCTAAACTTTACCCCTTGTTATAAATAAAGGTGACAGGTAAATCTACTGTCACGTTAGACAAGGACTTACGGTCCAACTGGGAGAAATTAAACGTAAGAATTTATTAAAGAGTTACTTTGGTATAAACATTTGATAACCTATTATATAAAACTTAAATGTAAGTGATAAAAATGGTAACTTTATTTTAGTATTATAATTTTGGTCTTTTGAGTTTGTATGTAGTCAAATTTAAAGTCTTCTTATGCGATTTTGTGAATATTATGATTTCAATAGTATCTGTGATTTTATACTTAACAACGCGAAAATGATTTTAGGAAGGTTTATATTCTTCTTTAAAAGAAATAGAAATTATATTCTTCTTAAAAAAAATATATTTTAAAGTAGACACTAACCCAAGGTCAGGTAAGCTTCAAACAAAAGACCTTCTTAATTATCCTGCAAGGCTTTCAAGATTATACACTGCCTAGTAGTAAATACAGGCGTTTTTTTTTCAATGTAGTTAAAATAATTGAACAATACCTGCTCTGAATCGAACTGAATAAAAACATTTTAATTTTTGCTGTTAAAATATTTTGTTGGTATAAAATATTTTAAAAGCGAAGTTGATTGGATTACTACGGGTATTAATTATACTTTTCTTGTAAAATTATTATTGTTGCGAAAGTAATCTGTACTGCTTTCACGGTTTGGATGAACTGATTTAAATAATTACTTTTTTTACATAAATATGGTCTTGTTAACCTTTTCCAGCCAAGTTTAATATGCTTGTATCTGGAGTAGGTTTACGCCGATAGTGTATTGAGTGAGTATTAAATTAAATTAAGCTTTCACTTGCCAGGGCTACTACCGCTTCTTTTAAGACCGCTTTAGTTTATAGAGTTAGTATAAATGTGGAAAGTCTTACACTAAGTATGCCTTGATTACATGAAATATTTTGTAAGGTGCGAGAGGATTTTAGTTTCTCGTTATTCTTTGGGCACGGAACCCTATAGGTGGACCTATACATCGACCATCAATTGACGCCATTGATCGTTGGTTGAAAGGATTGATCGACGTGATAAGTATGGTCGCAATTGTTGATTCAATTTTACCACCAATTCATAGCATCTATTGGTCTGGTAACACCCGAAAAGTAATAGAAAAAAAATCATTAGATTTTTACTGGACATCTAAGGGCCGAAACACATAACCGCGTTGCGGCGCCGCGCCGCGAGAATTGGCAGTGGCGGCACCGCCAATTTTAGCGGCGCGGCACCGCTAGTTTCAGCGTTATGATGTCATACTTGGTGACAATTATTTAGTTTGTTTCTATCACTCTAGCAAATAATACGTGTCAGTAATATTCAAGTTAAAATTTATTTTCGTCTATCTTTAATGCTCTGTATTTTCGAGAAAAGTACTCTACATCGGGATTCACAGCCTTATTAAATGGATGTATCCAGTACCTTCTTTGCCGTTTATTTAATACAGAGTAATGTCTTTTTAA
>NWSH02000008.1:12006316-12041657 GCA_002382865.2 Heliothis virescens | reverse complement strand
CTAAGGGCCGAAACACATAACCGCGTTGCGGCGCCGCGCCGCGAGAATTGGCAGTGGCGGCACCGCCAATTTTAGCGGCGCGGCACCGCTAGTTTCAGCGTTATGATGTCATACTTGGTGACAATTATTTAGTTTGTTTCTATCACTCTAGCAAATAATACGTGTCAGTAATATTCAAGTTAAAATTTATTTTCGTCTATCTTTAATGCTCTGTATTTTCGAGAAAAGTACTCTACATCGGGATTCACAGCCTTATTAAATGGATGTATCCAGTACCTTCTTTGCCGTTTATTTAATACAGAGTAATGTCTTTTTAAACGGTTTTATTAATAATAAATAAGCAATAAGTTTCTCACGATTGTCCATGGCAGAGACACGTTTATCCACAATAAAAAATCACGAGGAACTGGTTACCCTACAATAACGCTCTTTTTCGCGACGCTGCAACGCCGCAACGCAAAACGCCGATTTTAGCGGCGCGGCGCCACAACGCGGTTATGTGTTTCGGCCCTAAGTTACATACTTTCAAACCCTTACTTCTGAGAATACAAAAGTTCACAAATACGTTAAATAAGTTTAAAAAGCTCAAAATTTTTCAGTAAATAAAAACAAAATATTAAATCTTCAGTTAATTAAACAATTGTATATTATTGCTAACAATGTTATTGAACAACAACGCAACTAATTTAATTTATACTCCGTTGCGCAAATAACTATCGTTATTTTTCTCTTGATTCCAATTAACTGGATTTGTTATTAAGTACTTTTAATTGGAAAATGTGCTGTATTTTTATTATTGTTGCATTTTATTTATCACTAGATATTGCTCGCGGCTTAGTTTACCCGACAACGTTTTTTTTTAGATGCTGTGCATTTGTATAAGATTGCTGTCGACCGTTTTTATTTGCGTCTTATACGTCAAACTTACTTTTACGTGAAAGTGCAATAAACAAGTTCTTTTCACATAATTTATATATCTAAGGACTTTAACCGAGACAATTTCTCAAAATTATTTTTTCAATAATTTAACATTAAAAAAAATTGAATCACTTTTTTTCACATCGCAAACGTAAACATAAAGACAGACACACGTATAAGTATTATCTATAGAACAAATCATAAGCTCATTAGCCCATACCCTCCTTATCGCTTTGTCGGCCGATCAATCAGACGACACCTGCTCGGCTTTGTTTAAATTGAATTCTCGATTATACAGCCTTAAGTTTATGATTCGAGACGAGTCGTTTTACGATACTCTAATAATAATTCTGTGTTATAAGATGATGGATTTTATCAATTATCTAATTGGATGTTAGGAGACTTGGCCTACTTATAAGGTAAACGGGAACTTTGGTAAGTGGTAAAAGAAAACCTTAATTAAGTGATAGTGCGTAAGTGCGTAGTATTTCAATTAATTTGTTAGTACGTATAACGTGATGATTGGTTAGTTGATTGCATGTGCTGCTGAGCTTGGGTTCAATTCCTGACGAGATCAGGCTTTCGTGTTTTACATATGTATGTAAGATAGAATATTTGTAAGTGAACTCTCAATATAGGAGATAATCTTAGCTTAAAACAATCATTTTACTGTAAATTAGTTTTGTTCTAAAGCTGGGTGTAAATAATAATGCATATCAAGGTTAAGTTTGAATAAAATTGTTAACACCAAAGAAACAAAGAGGTGAGAGAGAATGTAAGATTCATGCTGCTATTTTGTTGAAGCACTAATCATACTTAAAAGATAAAAAAGTTGCAAGCAAGTCAAATACTTTAAATATAAAATCCAATACATTGGGGTCATCTAAATGCTCTCAACAGATGCGGTTGCATATCTATAATATTGATATTTTGTTGAAGCGACAGCCGTCTGACTGCATTCAGTAATATTTATAGAACGAATATAAACAGCTGATGTAATACACGAACCGAGTGCCTGTGGTTTGGTTTGAAACTTTTGGTATCGATCTGTGGTTTTGTGTGCCATTATGATTATTATAAATGAAAAATAATTATTCTTCATTTGGTGCTTAAAGTTAATTTTGGAATGATTATTTTTGATACTAGTTTATCCCCGTGGTTCCATCCACTGACCCAAGCTTGCCGCAACCAGATAATACATAAGTACCTTACGTCCTTTTTCGGGCTATCTGCGTACCTAATTTCATTTAGATCAGTTCTGTAATATTGGTAGGAAAACGCGACATACATACAGAGGCACATTTTTGCATTCACTATATTAGGAAGGATGATAATCTATTTACTTTTATGATGAAAGTCATGTATAGAGCTAAATATTACCGAATCTGTATAGGTACTGTACTTATTACTGATATCTTGACGAGAAAGAGAATTCATTAGTGGTAGAAAAAAATAATAAGTAGCTAAGTTTAAATCTAGGTACAAAAACTCCAAACGCAAACTGTGCTTACACAATTTCAGCGCTCAAACTAAGTGAGACTGGTTAAAACTCATTTATTTAGTGTAAACATTAGCAAGATTAGTTTAATTCGTGTGGTAACCGAAAACATGCAACTTTCTGTAAATATAGCTACGAAACTGCTACGGCTGCTACGGGTGCTACGAGACGGTCATTACGTGCTACGAGAGTGCTACGGAGCTACATATTTACATGCAATTGCAAACGAACCACATGTAGGGAGTTTCAATTTAAGTAACGGCTTTTAAAATAAAATATAAATATTTAGGGAATATTCCACTTATATTTGGCTTCTGTATTTTATAAAACGTAGCTGTTTTGTGAATTTTATACGAGTGGTTGAATTTAAATTTAAAAGGTGTGTTTAAGTTTTCTTAATGATATATTAGGTATATTGAAATATGCTACTAAATAAATTAACGTAATAATAGTTCGCATTAGCTGGCTGAATGCCTCAGAATAATTACCGTAGTTGTCATAATCGCCCCGCTCAGCTTGCGACTAACATAGCGATACATAACAAAATGCTCGATTAAAAAATATACTTCGAAAATTAATTTTGAGACCGGTTTGCGTGGTATTATATTCACTCTTATATATGTCTGTAATAGAAAGTATCAAAATCGAGAACCTTCTACTTTTTAGGAAGTCGGTAAAAAATATTTATCCTTAAGTAAATATAAAGTATAGACTAGAAGTTAAACCTAAAACTTGCAAACCGATTTTAGAATTTTCTTCTTAGCATAATATTTATTTAAAAATAGTCGCTGGTCTTATCGCCTTCAATAAATTCCAGGTAAATTCTTGGCACGAGAGAAGATAAAAATAAAGTGCCGGTTAAAAATAAAGATTTTTCTCGAAGACTGAATACTTAACAAGAAGTAGCTACTCAAGTATATTTTTAGTAGGCATATTATTTAAAATATTTATTTATTATACCTGAAAATTTTGATACAAAATATGAAATACATTACACGGTGGCAATGATTTAAATAGCCAAGAAAATTGATTTTTATTATCCTCACTTAAAGCCCGTTTACACATTGCGATTTCATTGCCCGTTGCTTGCCATTTTATTGCAGCAAGGTGCTACTTGCACTGTATAATCGTGCAATAGGTAAATGGTCGCCTGTCAAATAATCTTGCAATAAAATGGCAAGCAACGGGCAATGAAATTGTTAAAACTACTCAAGCTATTAAATTGGTATACATTATTTTAGACGCGGGTTAAACCGCAGGAAACCGCTAGTATACAAATTAAATTTGAAAGAATATCAACCTTCAGAACTGTAAAAAAAACACAATTAATAAAAAATAAATCCATTTTTTTTGTTAAAAAAGATTCTCATCTTTCATTTAAAAGGTTAACATAACATCAACATTGTCTTGTCTGTGCTCCACTTCAGCCTGAAGCATTTTCAGGAATAACTGAAATTTATTTCCTCTGTTTTGTCAATCTGTCGACGCGGGCGTTCTGTGTTTGGGCGTTTTTGCGTAGGAAGCAACAATTTCTCTGAAAATGTTCGCTATAGTGGGTCGTTTCAAAATGTTACGGGCTATTTTTGGGTAATTTAATGCAGTTGTTGCAAATAAACCTTGTTTCTAGAATGACCGCAAATGTAATTTTGTGTGTTTGCTTTCGGTGTTTATTGGTAAAATGTGTGAACTAGTTTAGGTATTTAGTACTGGTATTGGGTATGAATGTTTAGGAGTGGGAGGCTATTGGGGCTGCGGGATTATTTTGACCATTACCGCGGCCTTGAAACTAGATGTCTCCGGCTTCATGTGATGTTTCTAACATTGGTTGGTTTTAGTAAGTAAGAGCTTAACACTGCCTACAGCTCCACGACAAATAAAAGGATGTTAAGAATAAGAAGACATTTTTAATATTTTTTAAATGTCTTTATTTATTTTTTATATTAATATTTAAAAATATGATGAATATGTTTAAAAAATAAATAAATGAAATATAAGGAGACATAAAATTTATAGTTTCAAGTTTCTAATTTTAGACCTAGGAGCATCAGTCATGATATTTCCTAAACTTAAATTACTTCCTTCAAATTAATGAAGCCGCCTAAATCAACTAGTACACAGCCTCTGTATTCCTATTATATTCCTATACGTTTTCTTATTGTGTAAATTCTCAATACGTTCACGAAACAAATATTTGTGCCGCCTACAGATAGTTGTTCCCAGTCTGAATGTTTGGGCTACAGAGATTTATGTTCGCAAACAAACCCACGATACAAGGCAATAGATAGCGCGTGAAACATTTTCTACAAACAAAATCGTAATGAAGATAAAAACATCGATGGTTTAATTCATCTTGGAAAGGAGTAAATGGTTTTTCAATATATCTGTATTATATGGGATATCACACAAAAAAGTTATTGGGAGTTTTATTGACAAAGAGAAGGTGATACGACTTACCTTGTGGTGCAACGTGCACTAATAAATTAGTTTTATGTATGCTTACTAGTTTACTGCCTCATACGCGGTAACTTGATGTGCTGTCGTCTGTACTTAAGGGGATGTACCCTTAAGTACAGACGACAGCACATCAAGTTACCACAATCTGTCAAATTTCTGCAATCGATTTTCAACCTTATCACAATAAGGGGTAGATTAATATTCGATTGGGGAAATTTGACAGATTCGTATACGTTGACCTGCTGTCGTCTGTACCTACTTACCTATAAATACCAGCTGGATCCATATCAAATTTTATCAAAATTGTCTCTATCAATCTTATAAAGCAATACCCTCCCTTTTACACTATTAATATACTTCGACGACTATAAATACACCCTGTTTAATAAATAATTTGTTAACTCCATACTGAACGTTCGTGAATGGAAATATGATATTACTAGTAGCCATATCGGCAACTACTATAATTTTGACGTCAAATACAATTACGTTGGTCTATAAACGGTTCTATTAATCGCTTTATATTCAAACGGGTAATCAACAGTTTATACTTACTTATTTAAAAAAAATAAGTTTATTTTATTATTATAATACTAACTTTTATCCCGTGGGAACTACTCCGCACACCCGAATAAAAATTAGCCTTTAAACCTTCCTCAATAAATGGGCTATCTAACACTGAAATATTTTTTCCAAATCGGATCAGTATTTCCTGAGATTAGCATGTTCAAAACAAACTCTTCAGTTATATATTCTTAAATATAAATCTAGATTGAAAAAAACTATTTTCATAATCAAAACATGGTTAAAAAAAAATTATGCGGATTTTAACGCATTGAATATGAAACAGCCTTTTAACATTAAACAAAGATTCCAAACAGTAATGTACATTGTATAATCTTATGTTAGCGTGGGTGTAAAACTCTAATCTATAATAACATTAAATGGATGAAAAGTTTGCATGTAGGCATGTAATCTCTGATACCGCTGAAAACTTGCCAAAAATTTGCCATTTACATGCCGCTACATTATTTTACAGGTTATGCTTCTATTTAAGTTGAGGAAATGGGAGATTTCTTAGAATAATAATTTGAGTGAATTTTCCCCGAATACGAATAATTTACATTTTTCATTTCAAAAAGAATACAAAAAAATCATCGTAGCCTTCTCATCTATATATGTATGTACTAAAACGATATTATGTTGCTTCACTAGATATACCAATACAGTTCTGAATTGTGAAGATTCTTGCACTAGATGCTTGAGATATATTAAAAGCAAACTCTCAAGCTTAGACTGTAACAAGCGGTCGATAAGATTGTTCATCTCCTTGGCACACCAACTTCACAGAAGCGAAACCCATCACAGGCCAACTCAGTCAGGATTCCTTCCTGAAGTTTACACAAAGATCTACCCACGCTTAATATATTTTCTTAACTATTGTGTTAAATTCAGTATTCCACAAGAGAACTTCCCCTTTACTCTTCAATTAAACAGTTCGACCTACGCCTTATTCCGACAAACGGTAGAATAATTGCAACAGGTACGATAGTGCAAAAATTAATTTCACATTTTACCCACACCTAGGTGTTGGCAGGCTACCCCTATAATTTATATTCCGAAGTCTGCGCTTACTTTGGAAATCATTTATAACGAAACAAAGCTGTATTTTATGGATCCGAGCTTCCTATTTTAAAGGTTTACTTTATACTCCGAGAGCTTTGTGCTAAGTTTTCTATTTAAAGTGTTGGTTGGTGAAACTTTGAACTGTTTTCGGGTATGGTGTTATTTCATTAGTTTATGATTTTTGTATAATTTCTTAAGGGATATTTTTTGTTCTTGGCGCAAGATTTTTTTTTTGGTTTACGATCACGGCTCAAAAATTTACGGAATTAAAATCATCGTCAAAGTCGCGAGTACTAATCGAAATTCAGCGTACAAAAAACTTGCAAAAGCGAACTTGACCGCCGAGGGGCAATTCACGAAAAAAGCTCAATCGTATTAATTGTCCCGCGAATAACAAGGCTTTTTGTGAGTCGGAGCGGGGCCGAGGCGCGCGGTCGATCGCAGCGGGCGGGGAGATCGCTCAGTGTGCCCCTAGTCGCGTTAGAAGCACCGCGCGCTCTCCGTTCCGCGGCCCAAAACACGCGGCATGTTGCAAAAAACACCCACAACGCTACAGGTGCCCTAATCGCCAGCCACATGATAAATGACAGTGTTTTTTCGACCCGACAGCCGCGCCCGACGAGTTGAGTGGTAGGAAATAGACGATACGAATAAATAAACAAGTTTTGTTTATTTTTTTTGTTACTTTATTCTTCAGAGCTTCCTCACTTGCGTGTTTTTTTGACCGTTACGTAAGTGGATAGTTTTATAGTGTGTTGTATTTAGCAAGTTCTGTTTTATTAGTAGGTAATGTAATGACTCATTTGTGTCGTTCACTTTGTTTTGGATGCATTTCATTTGTAACGTTCAGACGCGCGTGCTCATTTTGAATGTTGACGTCTGACGGCTCTCATTAAAAGTTAAGTGAAAAGTTTAATGTCGTTAAGGATGATTTTCGCGTATCAGCCCATTGCGCATNGGGGTAGATTAATATTCGATTGGGGAAATTTGACAGATTCGTATACGTTGACCTGCTGTCGTCTGTACCTACTTACCTATAAATACCAGCTGGATCCATATCAAATTTTATCAAAATTGTCTCTATCAATCTTATAAAGCAATACCCTCCCTTTTACACTATTAATATACTTCGACGACTATAAATACACCCTGTTTAATAAATAATTTGTTAACTCCATACTGAACGTTCGTGAATGGAAATATGATATTACTAGTAGCCATATCGGCAACTACTATAATTTTGACGTCAAATACAATTACGTTGGTCTATAAACGGTTCTATTAATCGCTTTATATTCAAACGGGTAATCAACAGTTTATACTTACTTATTTAAAAAAAATAAGTTTATTTTATTATTATAATACTAACTTTTATCCCGTGGGAACTACTCCGCACACCCGAATAAAAATTAGCCTTTAAACCTTCCTCAATAAATGGGCTATCTAACACTGAAATATTTTTTCCAAATCGGATCAGTATTTCCTGAGATTAGCATGTTCAAAACAAACTCTTCAGTTATATATTCTTAAATATAAATCTAGATTGAAAAAAACTATTTTCATAATCAAAACATGGTTAAAAAAAAATTATGCGGATTTTAACGCATTGAATATGAAACAGCCTTTTAACATTAAACAAAGATTCCAAACAGTAATGTACATTGTATAATCTTATGTTAGCGTGGGTGTAAAACTCTAATCTATAATAACATTAAATGGATGAAAAGTTTGCATGTAGGCATGTAATCTCTGATACCGCTGAAAACTTGCCAAAAATTTGCCATTTACATGCCGCTACATTATTTTACAGGTTATGCTTCTATTTAAGTTGAGGAAATGGGAGATTTCTTAGAATAATAATTTGAGTGAATTTTCCCCGAATACGAATAATTTACATTTTTCATTTCAAAAAGAATACAAAAAAATCATCGTAGCCTTCTCATCTATATATGTATGTACTAAAACGATATTATGTTGCTTCACTAGATATACCAATACAGTTCTGAATTGTGAAGATTCTTGCACTAGATGCTTGAGATATATTAAAAGCAAACTCTCAAGCTTAGACTGTAACAAGCGGTCGATAAGATTGTTCATCTCCTTGGCACACCAACTTCACAGAAGCGAAACCCATCACAGGCCAACTCAGTCAGGATTCCTTCCTGAAGTTTACACAAAGATCTACCCACGCTTAATATATTTTCTTAACTATTGTGTTAAATTCAGTATTCCACAAGAGAACTTCCCCTTTACTCTTCAATTAAACAGTTCGACCTACGCCTTATTCCGACAAACGGTAGAATAATTGCAACAGGTACGATAGTGCAAAAATTAATTTCACATTTTACCCACACCTAGGTGTTGGCAGGCTACCCCTATAATTTATATTCCGAAGTCTGCGCTTACTTTGGAAATCATTTATAACGAAACAAAGCTGTATTTTATGGATCCGAGCTTCCTATTTTAAAGGTTTACTTTATACTCCGAGAGCTTTGTGCTAAGTTTTCTATTTAAAGTGTTGGTTGGTGAAACTTTGAACTGTTTTCGGGTATGGTGTTATTTCATTAGTTTATGATTTTTGTATAATTTCTTAAGGGATATTTTTTGTTCTTGGCGCAAGATTTTTTTTTTGGTTTACGATCACGGCTCAAAAATTTACGGAATTAAAATCATCGTCAAAGTCGCGAGTACTAATCGAAATTCAGCGTACAAAAAACTTGCAAAAGCGAACTTGACCGCCGAGGGGCAATTCACGAAAAAAGCTCAATCGTATTAATTGTCCCGCGAATAACAAGGCTTTTTGTGAGTCGGAGCGGGGCCGAGGCGCGCGGTCGATCGCAGCGGGCGGGGAGATCGCTCAGTGTGCCCCTAGTCGCGTTAGAAGCACCGCGCGCTCTCCGTTCCGCGGCCCAAAACACGCGGCATGTTGCAAAAAACACCCACAACGCTACAGGTGCCCTAATCGCCAGCCACATGATAAATGACAGTGTTTTTTCGACCCGACAGCCGCGCCCGACGAGTTGAGTGGTAGGAAATAGACGATACGAATAAATAAACAAGTTTTGTTTATTTTTTTTGTTACTTTATTCTTCAGAGCTTCCTCACTTGCGTGTTTTTTTGACCGTTACGTAAGTGGATAGTTTTATAGTGTGTTGTATTTAGCAAGTTCTGTTTTATTAGTAGGTAATGTAATGACTCATTTGTGTCGTTCACTTTGTTTTGGATGCATTTCATTTGTAACGTTCAGACGCGCGTGCTCATTTTGAATGTTGACGTCTGACGGCTCTCATTAAAAGTTAAGTGAAAAGTTTAATGTCGTTAAGGATGATTTTCGCGTATCAGCCCATTGCGCATGACCTGCGCAGGAGGTACTGAAGTACCTGCCTATCTATAAACTATATCACCTGTATTGATATACGTAACAGGGTTAGGGCAGAATTTCCTGTGACCTAGATTTTATTTTACGATGTTGCACAGAATCTTTGGGGAAGTCATCTATCATAGATGCGGTGGTACTGCCATATTTTTGCTTGAAGATGTTTGGGATTTATAATTTTGTTGTATAGAAATATAACTTGAGAAACTTTATGAGTACTTTCTACATAATTTTCTTACATTTTATTACCTTTATGTTGCATCCTGTTATTTCTTTAAATTAGATTGAGTCATCTTGTAGAGTATGCAGACTTCTCCATCATCTTCTGTGTGATGAACCCACATTACACCTCTCAATAACTTCTACTTATTTGATACTAAGTCATATGCGATAATGTAGTCTTAAAACCTGGATTTGATAAGAAATTCTTTAGGATTTACTACCGTCTACAATATAGCGTAGGGTCTAGCGTATACATAGAAATCCACTACGATTTGGTACAACAAAGTATAACGCAAAAGGGTTTTACTAAAATAACGTTGAAATGGTGCGAGATTTCTTCAATCTCAGAATCTGAAAGGGAAGCGGAAAATTTTAATATAAATTCGAGTCGAAAAGTTTTTATCTAGATCGTTCAGAATTTCCGTTTTGACTAACTAGCGTTCATAATGCGACGCAAACGAAAAGGAATAATTTATATTGGGATCGTCCCTTTGGAATGGATTTCTTTGCTTTATTATACATGAATGGGAGTTACTTTTCAGGGCGTTGATTTACTTTGTTACTAGGCTTTTTGGATTTTCTGACATTTTTTATGCCTTACTTGGAACTTAATCACTACTTAGTGTAAAACTATGTCACTTCACGCTGTCTAAATCTATGTATGATTTGATCATTAAACTACACATTTTTTATAGTGATTCAAGAAGATTTTTCAGAACAGATTAATTATGAGTTAAGTACTTATATGATTTGTACCGTGATAGGGCTCGCTGGTGCGGTATAGAAGTAAATCATTTATTTGGGAAAACATCGTTGTTATAACAACGTTTGATGAATGACTTGTAATTTTTTACATCATTAATTACTAAGCTACTCTTTTCTACGAATTAGGGGATTGGCTTTCAATCTAACGAATCGCAATTGAGTACCAGTTTATCTTACAACAGTAAAAAAGTACAAATAGATTAAGCTGTGGCAAAAATATTTGCTACTTCGTGCAGTAGAAGCGAGGGTGGTCAGGGTGTGTCGGACGTATATTTATGTTCGTACATAGCTATAGGTACCTCACTGGTATATTTACGTACATCGCTTTTAGTGTATTACGCACTTTAGAATGAATTAATAAGTATAAGTTGCCGGTGGGACACTATTTTATATTTTTAAATGTTTTGTATTATTGAAATATTAAAAATATATTTCATAAATACATTATATATAAATGAATTGACAAGAAAAATAAGTTATTTTATTTTTTTTCGTTTCTTTACTTTCTTGTTGTAGTTTTTTTATTAGCTTACTAATGGGTTCATTAGTAGTTAGATATTTCCTATTTATCTGTGTATTAATTTTCCGTTCCTTACCTTCCGTTCCTTCTCACCACTTCCCGTTGCTCAGGGTCGGTTTCCTAATCTTGAGGGTTATGATAGATATATAGGATTATGTTTATTGAAATATCAGTTTGTCTAAAATCACATGTTTCTTACGTCTAACTTATGTTCTTTACTTAAGCTTTTTATATTCGAATTTTAAAGCTGTTTACGACCATAATTCTCGTTCATATTGCTGTTGAGGCAGTAAAATGTTCGCGCGGCCTTATAAAATCTCGATGAAGCAATTCTTAAGGAAAACTAGAGGGAATTTGGTTTCTTATATGTATAAATGTACTTAAAATTGAAAGATATATCTCTTATCTTTCAATTTTAAGTTGGAGTGTGATGATAAAAAATCGACGTTATTCCTTTAATATTCATTAGATTTTTTATCAATATTTATGTTTAATTCATTGAAGGTTCAATAAAGTAGATTCGGTACATATTGTCCTATGGTTTCCTAGAAGTATACGACCAGGTTTTTGACTGCTGCCTTCACCAATCCATATCAGTTAACTGTCTAGGAGGCATGACGTCATTATCCTTTCATAACTAAGTAGATTCCCAATAAATTCGAGCACCAAATATTCCACTGTAAACACTAAACAATTTTTTTTCTTAAAACAATGTTATAAGGTCCTGTTTACATTAGCTTTCCTATGGACAACAATACATTTGAGTGTTGTTTGTTTAGGCAGCTGTAGGCTTCCAGTGTTCTCAGGATAGTTTTGTTGACCAACTTTAGGCTGGTCTCACACGATACGGTAACGGTCTAGCGACTCCTAAGGTGTTCAGTGACTATAGGTCGGTTTGCTTATTTGGTCCTATCAGTTATTAGATAAGAGGATCGTGTTTGTAACAAGGCCTATTATCCGTCAGTCTGTCATCGATGTTGCAATGAGAATATCTATTTAAACATTAGTTGCATAAATCTATAAAGTACTAACTTCTGCCAGCGGTTTCACCCGCGTCCCATGGGAACTGCTGGGCGCATCCAGGTAAAAAGTAGCCTATAGCCTTCCTCGATAAATGGGCTATCTAACACTAAAAGATTTTTTTTAATCGAACCAGTAGTTCCTGAGAATAGCGCGTTCAAACAAACAAACTCTTCAGCTTTATATTATTAGTATAGATATAGTGTGATTGGTAATTAGTGACCGGTACTTGAACACCTGATTCTGCTGATGATTACGAACAACTTTCCCAAAGAAACTTTTTTTCCTTATTTATTTAATCATATACTAAAACCACCACAGAATTTAAAGTTTGAAACAGCTGTTATGGTACTGTAATCAAACTATTGAGATTATAAAAAAAGTTTCTTTGAAAGTTGTTTGTAATCATGAGTATAACCACGTGTTCGAGTATCGGTCACTAATTACCAGTCACCCTATATAAAAAAGTCATGTTAGTTATACTTTTTATACCTTAAAAGCCCGTTTACACATTGCGATTTTATTGCCCGCTGCTTGCCATTTTATTGCAGGAATATTTGAGAGGCGACCATTTACCTATTGCACGATTAAGTTTACACAGTGCAAGTAGCATCTTGGTGCAATAAAATTGCAAGCATCAGGTAATGAAATCGCAATGTGTTAATGGGCCTTAAGAATCGCAGTAGCGATTTTTGGACTTAGAACCAGGAATACCTACGGGTAATTCAAATAGTTTCAGAGCGCGTTTGTAAAAATAAAACAAATAAATGTTAAAAACACAATATTGGGCTAAGGGACGTGGCAAGCTCAGTGTGAGAGCAGCCTTATTGTGCCAACAGTTTTATTATTAAGTTGATTGATTGAGGTTTTCATCGTTGCTAGTTGACCGCCGTTTTCAATTTTGCGGTTTGCTCCCAAATGATGCGAAATTATCTAGTGATCGTCGATTTTGTGGCTTCAAACAGACTTGTTGTTAATAATTAAAGTTATTGGTTTAATGATTTTAGTTCATTGTTTTCATGGTTAGACTATAGTAAAGTAAAATAAAGGTTTGTGCTGAAATAGTCTTGCACAAGTCTTAGGATATTTTGTGTTAGTCCTACTCCATCCATCAATCAGATTTGTAATATTACTCTAAAGGCTCTTCAGTAAAATCACCCCAATATAAATTGAGTTGACGAACAACAATGGCAAAATCCACCATTGTCGATCCCCAACCAAATTTTCATTTCACACCCTCACACAATTTAATTCAACAAAATCAACAACCTCACACAATTCATTAACCTTCTAAAAGTACATATCTACAAATTAGCGGTGCGTGCTCTACATTTCTGTGACTCTACGTAGAGCTAGGTAGAGTCGCGTCGATCGCAGCGCAGGTGCGGTAGAGCTCATAATTATTACACTGTGACACATCTAATTACAAGCGCGCTGTATTTTCTGGTTCGTTGGTAGAGTTAGAGGTAGAGTGTTGATTTATGCGTGTAAATAGATATTTCATTAGAAGGTTTTAATGGGGAATTTGTGGTAGAAGATGTTCAGTAAGATGGTTCATTGTTCTTCGCGATATTATGAATTTACACTTATAAGTACTATTTAATATGTTTTTTTTTGTTTTATAGAAATAGGCACTATGATAAAGCAATAATAAGTCATGTGTCATTTATTCAACATGAAAAATTAAGAGCACTTGTACAAAAATAATTCCCCGTTGAAAATAATAAAACAACAGACATCACTTAACATTATGAAAACCAAGGAAAACTCATACTGAAAAATAGTTCAGCGAAGTTTTCTTCATTCTTATAAAATTCAAAAGCCACTCCGCTGTCTTACCGTATGACGTACAATCAACATTTACCCTTCAATTCAAGGCATACGAACCTCCAAATAACACATTCTCTTACCGTAACGAGAACCATTTTAAAAAGAGCCGTATGTTCGTCTCTAAGGCGTAATACCAGGGCTGGTATGCACATCAATTACCTTGAATATTCTCTAACGTTGCACGTTGGCGCTTCTCTTAAACTCATTAAAACATAACATCATGCCTGTTTTCCTTGAAGGGTTGGGCAGAGGTTAGTTTCACCCATTACGGTACAATTACATGGAAATAGCAATGCGAGGATCGTCAGTCGGGGAGAACTAGAAATTCAATTGTGTTGAAATGCAGCGTTGAGTTTATTTCATATAGCTCCTGCCAGCGGCTTCGCCCGCTTCCCGAGGAGACTATTTCCCGTACCCGGATAAAAAGTAGTTGGTTAGCTATGTTTTTCCTCAGGGTCTATTCTATCTCTGTAATAAATTTCATCAAAATCGGCTCACCGGTTTAGGCGTGAAAGCGTAATAGACAGACAGAGTTACTTTCGCATTTATAATATTAGTAGGGATCATGCAAGAACTCAACGCTGTATGAGGTTCTCAAGTTCCTATAAAGTGTAAGTGTACCGTGTTTGTTCCTAAAGTTCGTGTCCATGTGTGTGTATTATAATAATGTTGTGCTAAAGATCAGATTGTTGCCAAGTCTTTTGGCCAGCTTGACCCCGCAACCAAAGGTTCAACAAACTAACAGTATTACTGGCCTTCCAGACCATCAGTAAAAAGATAGCTGCCTAAAAAACCTTTTGGTGATATCAAAGCGAAATTTAGTCCACCGTGCGGTCCGGTCCAGGCTTAATTTTACGGGTGGCAGCCCTAGGTAAAAATAAATTCTGCGGCCGCTGCGAAGCGTAGGCGTGGAACTTCGTGTCAGGCACGTAATAGGTGAAAAACTAGCCAAGTGTGTGTCGAGCCAGTTGTAGTGTAGGGATCCGTAAAGTTTGGTTTAAAAGTAAAAATAGTTTGGTAAACATTACTGTTGCAACTATAAAAAAATATATATGTCAGCATCATCGAGCTTCATGTTTCACAAATAGAATGAAGAATGCCAAATATCAATCACCATAAGTTTTCAAATGATATATTCAAACAGAATCACAGAATTGCGCAGTAACAAACAATAT
This sequence comes from Heliothis virescens, assembly GCA_002382865.2. NCBI lineage: Eukaryota > Metazoa > Arthropoda > Insecta > Lepidoptera > Noctuidae > Heliothis > Heliothis virescens. Next base: position 12,026,253 of record NWSH02000008.1, on the reverse strand, counting down.
ATATCCCTATTTTAAAATATTTCAGCAATAAAAATATGCCATGACCAGACGTGCCAATCTAAAACGATACCTCGAATAACGAACTCCAAAAAATCCCGCGTCACTATATCATTTGCCTAGCTTTTTGTTGGGTACTACATGCGCCTGCAAGCACTCTGGCACAACAAAACGTGTGTTAAGCGTCTATACAGTTCCCACTCTCGCCTTTTGATTCCACCAGTACTCTCCATGACGTCACTTTTTGCTCAACCAATCCCCGACGCGAAATCCGATGACGAGTAATCCAACCAGTTGGTAGGACTTGCTCGCAACACTCGCATCCCATTTTCCCGAATCATAAACGATGCATACGTTGAATCGATTATCGATAAAGTTAATCGCATATCGACGTAAGTTTTATTCGAATCGTAATTAAATTGAATTACCGAAACAAAAATGTGTTCGTTAAGCTCTTAAATTGGGTTCGTGTTCTATAATTTGACTTTATATTTTCGCTTGGTTGGCCAAGGCTTTTGTAGGATTGTTTTTCCGATTTTCTTTCGGAAGACTTTAATAACGGCTTTTGAGAAATTGAGATGATTATGATACTGGTATCGTTTATTATGAATAAATTTTGTTTATTTTCCCCTCGATCTCGAAGTTGTGATAACCAAAACATTGTTATTGTTATTTATCTTTCTACAGGAAGAAAGCAATTGAGAGTTAGTTTAAGTAAACTTTATGTTTGTTTATTTTGATACTTTTGTATGATTATGGTTTTATTGCCGGTAAACGGTCCCGTGGATTTTGATTATTATTAGTTCGTGAACTTATCTTGCCTATTAGGTAGGCTAGGTAACCTAATTAATGTATCAAATCAGTAAGCCAAGGAGATCAATTTGATTTATATAGGTAGGTCTACTGATCATATTATTGTTATTCTAACCTCAATAGTATGCGATCGGCATGTCGGCGTTCCGTTATAATTTTGTAGTGCTTAGAAGGCTACGGCGTAGGCTATGACGTAGTTTACATTGTGCTACGACTGCGTAGCATTTTTACAATATATTTTATACCTGAAAGTTAAATTATATTAAGACAAAAGGTCAAATTAATAAACTCAGAATAGATCATTTTATTCATATATTCAAAGTTTACCGCTACGATTTTATCGTTTATTTAAAAAGTAGAAGTTAAAACAAGAGGTTGGCAAAATTATTTATATTTCAGATCAATGAGCTTTTAGGTAAAGTTTCAGTGTTTATACTGAAAGCTTTTATAATAGACGTCTTGTTCATTAGTTTACAGTTTCAAATTAGCATTTATGTCTATTACGTGGGCTAGGAAATTCTATTAAAAACTATACATATAGTAGTTTTATTCACACATTATCCTTAACCTCTCATTCATCATAATTATGCGTTTATGGCACAAAAATATGATAGTATATAATAGACATATTAAAAAAATGAATAGAAGTTGGGAACTGTGACACTACACACACACTATGACAACTGTGACTATGTGTGTGTGTTGTGTATGTGTGTGTGTTGTGCATGTGTGTGTGTTGTGCATGTGTGTGTGTGTTGTGNGCAAGAACTCAACGCTGTATGAGGTTCTCAAGTTCCTATAAAGTGTAAGTGTACCGTGTTTGTTCCTAAAGTTCGTGTCCATGTGTGTGTATTATAATAATGTTGTGCTAAAGATCAGATTGTTGCCAAGTCTTTTGGCCAGCTTGACCCCGCAACCAAAGGTTCAACAAACTAACAGTATTACTGGCCTTCCAGACCATCAGTAAAAAGATAGCTGCCTAAAAAACCTTTTGGTGATATCAAAGCGAAATTTAGTCCACCGTGCGGTCCGGTCCAGGCTTAATTTTACGGGTGGCAGCCCTAGGTAAAAATAAATTCTGCGGCCGCTGCGAAGCGTAGGCGTGGAACTTCGTGTCAGGCACGTAATAGGTGAAAAACTAGCCAAGTGTGTGTCGAGCCAGTTGTAGTGTAGGGATCCGTAAAGTTTGGTTTAAAAGTAAAAATAGTTTGGTAAACATTACTGTTGCAACTATAAAAAAATATATATGTCAGCATCATCGAGCTTCATGTTTCACAAATAGAATGAAGAATGCCAAATATCAATCACCATAAGTTTTCAAATGATATATTCAAACAGAATCACAGAATTGCGCAGTAACAAACAATATATATCCCTATTTTAAAATATTTCAGCAATAAAAATATGCCATGACCAGACGTGCCAATCTAAAACGATACCTCGAATAACGAACTCCAAAAAATCCCGCGTCACTATATCATTTGCCTAGCTTTTTGTTGGGTACTACATGCGCCTGCAAGCACTCTGGCACAACAAAACGTGTGTTAAGCGTCTATACAGTTCCCACTCTCGCCTTTTGATTCCACCAGTACTCTCCATGACGTCACTTTTTGCTCAACCAATCCCCGACGCGAAATCCGATGACGAGTAATCCAACCAGTTGGTAGGACTTGCTCGCAACACTCGCATCCCATTTTCCCGAATCATAAACGATGCATACGTTGAATCGATTATCGATAAAGTTAATCGCATATCGACGTAAGTTTTATTCGAATCGTAATTAAATTGAATTACCGAAACAAAAATGTGTTCGTTAAGCTCTTAAATTGGGTTCGTGTTCTATAATTTGACTTTATATTTTCGCTTGGTTGGCCAAGGCTTTTGTAGGATTGTTTTTCCGATTTTCTTTCGGAAGACTTTAATAACGGCTTTTGAGAAATTGAGATGATTATGATACTGGTATCGTTTATTATGAATAAATTTTGTTTATTTTCCCCTCGATCTCGAAGTTGTGATAACCAAAACATTGTTATTGTTATTTATCTTTCTACAGGAAGAAAGCAATTGAGAGTTAGTTTAAGTAAACTTTATGTTTGTTTATTTTGATACTTTTGTATGATTATGGTTTTATTGCCGGTAAACGGTCCCGTGGATTTTGATTATTATTAGTTCGTGAACTTATCTTGCCTATTAGGTAGGCTAGGTAACCTAATTAATGTATCAAATCAGTAAGCCAAGGAGATCAATTTGATTTATATAGGTAGGTCTACTGATCATATTATTGTTATTCTAACCTCAATAGTATGCGATCGGCATGTCGGCGTTCCGTTATAATTTTGTAGTGCTTAGAAGGCTACGGCGTAGGCTATGACGTAGTTTACATTGTGCTACGACTGCGTAGCATTTTTACAATATATTTTATACCTGAAAGTTAAATTATATTAAGACAAAAGGTCAAATTAATAAACTCAGAATAGATCATTTTATTCATATATTCAAAGTTTACCGCTACGATTTTATCGTTTATTTAAAAAGTAGAAGTTAAAACAAGAGGTTGGCAAAATTATTTATATTTCAGATCAATGAGCTTTTAGGTAAAGTTTCAGTGTTTATACTGAAAGCTTTTATAATAGACGTCTTGTTCATTAGTTTACAGTTTCAAATTAGCATTTATGTCTATTACGTGGGCTAGGAAATTCTATTAAAAACTATACATATAGTAGTTTTATTCACACATTATCCTTAACCTCTCATTCATCATAATTATGCGTTTATGGCACAAAAATATGATAGTATATAATAGACATATTAAAAAAATGAATAGAAGTTGGGAACTGTGACACTACACACACACTATGACAACTGTGACTATGTGTGTGTGTTGTGTATGTGTGTGTGTTGTGCATGTGTGTGTGTTGTGCATGTGTGTGTGTGTTGTGTATATGTGTGTGTCTTACCAAATTTGGTTTCACTGTAGTGGTACTAATAATACCTATTAGGATTTTTCATACTAATGATTCTCTGTCGTTACACCATTAATTAGCGAATGTCGTGTTAAACAAACATCTGCACTGTTTCGACATTTTCAGAATTAATTAATAAAAGCTATTATGTAAATCTATATAGTTATTAGTAGTACGCCTACATATACTCGATTAAATAATACTATGACAAAAAAGTAAAGTATTACGTCACGCTAGTTGAAATGTTACTTTTCAGTTCATTTTCATTAACCGTTTTATTAATCAAAAGTTTTATTTGTGACATCCACACATTCACAGTAATATGTTTACAAGAATATCACCCTAATCAAAACCAACTAAGTATACTTATCATCTGCCTAGCCTTTTCCCAACTATGTTGGGGTCGGCTTCCAGTCTAACCAGATGCAGCTGAGAACCAATGTTTTACATTGGCGACTGCCTTTCACAACCAGTTACCCGGCAACCTGCACCCCTTGGAAGACTGGTTGTCACTTTCTGGCTTTTAACTACCCGTAACGACTGCCAAAGATGGTCAAATGACAGCCGGGACTCACTAGTTTATCGTGCTTTCCGAAAAACGGAAGTACTCGTTATAACAAGATGGTCACCCATCCACGTACCAACCGCGCCAAGCGTTGCTTAACCTTATGATCGATCAATCCGGCTTTGACTTAGTCACGAGCTCTTCTAAAACCAACTAAGTATACTACACAGCAGTAAATTAACCCCAAGATCCACTAGTTTACCAACGCATCTACAATCTACATCTTTACGTAACATCCAAGCTTGATTACCCCGTACTTTATCTAATAAGGCTTTAAGAGAATATCCGATGAGGCTTTCGAAGCATATACAGTAGGTTAAAAGAGCTCCAACGGTAATATCCCAAGATTACGGGAGACTTAGCCTTAACAAAGAGCCTGTGGGCTTGAGACCCTATAAGTACATACATCTGACAAAGTTAAAGATTTCGTATGGAATGTTCGAGATAGAAAATTAGAGGATTAATTTTATTTTATTTGATTTTGTAGGTGGGGTTTATTTTGAGGTTTGTTACAGTATTGAGTATGAGGAGATAATTATGTTCTTTTATTCAATTTTATTCAAGAGGTTTGACTCATACCTCCATTAATTTGTTTACAGTTGAGGATTCTGATTACCAAAACTATGTACAGATTAAAAAAAAATATATATTTTGCCTATAGATTTATTTCATCAGTTTGCTCAGTCCTATTCTCCATACCTACAACCTACTTTTGATACCCTGCTACTAATTTCTGACTTTATCTAGTAATCTGCAAAGGCCTATTTGAAATGCAAACCATTTCTTTTCGTTATATGTTTTGACTTTTTTTTCTGCTATAAGGTATAATTTTATATTATCAAATAGCATAAATTATATGCACCGAAGTATTAATAAAGCCTAGAGCCCTTATATTACACTTATTCAACTCAGCAGAAAAGTAAAGAAATATGTTGTGGGGCGTATCATAAGTCTCCCCTCTTTTGCCCATAAAACTGCCATGAAACTAAAGAACCTTTAACGCTATAACAAAAGGCCCTTTCGTACATACATACTGTAGGAAAGTGCAGAAGCCAAGTTTTAACATTTGCAGTCTTTTTCACGCGAAATTAACAAAAATCCATTCGCAGTGCAAACTTTCGTCATTTACTGGGGGTTTCTATTACCTTTATATAACATTGTTTCGAAATCTATACTAATATTATAAAGCTGAAGAGTTTGTTTGTTTGTTTAAACGCGCTAATCTCAGGAACTACTGGTCCGATTTGAAAAAATATTTCAGTGTTAGATGGCCCATTTATCGACTACTTTTTGTCCGGGTGCGCCTAGTAGTTCTCACGGGACGCGGGTGAAACTGCTAGCAGAAGCTAGTAATTTATATGAAACTAATGTCAAAATTCAATCAACGCAAAGATAGGAAATAAAAAAAAAGTGTGTCAAAGTGCTGCGATTCTAGTTTTGGCCGATTCAGGACTGTACATTGTTTGTAATCAATTAGTAATGTTATCAAGTAGTACCCTAAGTTTTTCTTTTGTTTTAATTCCTACGTCTCAATTTATTTGCGCGTAAATCACCTTCATAAATATAATGAATCAAAAATCAAAATCAAAAAGCATTTATTCAAAGTAGGCTGAAAACAGCACTTTTCGAACGTCAGAATTACATGAGACAGCCCCAAAAACGCCCGCCCTTCACCACTTCCTATGTGTTTTTGCTGGATTCTCTGAATGCTCTACTGGACTGTTTCAAATTGACCTTTTCTATACTAATATTATAAAGAGGAAAACTTTGTTTGTTTGTTTGGTTGTAATGAATAGGCTCAAAAACTACTGGACTGATTTTGAAAATTCTTTCACCATTCGAAAGCTACATTATTCACGAGTGACATAGGCTATATTTTCCGGGTACGGGCAGTATTTCCCACAGGATGCGAGTGAAACCGCGGGAAAACGGCTAGTGTGTTTATATACCTATTGTACGTTCCATACATGTATTGTTTTAATCCCGTAATCTAGAGCCTGTCCACCTATTGTTGCGTATTGTCATGTTACCTTGTCGTTTTAATACAATGGGATTTTCTACAAGTGCCTGATATTGAGTTATTTAGGGTGTTAGGCTTATTAAGTGTTATGTATATCTGGTGGATTTACTTCTGTCTCGGGGGAATAACTTCCCGTATATGGATAAAATAAAGCCTAAGGGGTGTGTATACATCGGCGGCGCGCGTTGTTCCACGCGCTCCTCAGAGAGTGTCAGCAAATCCCTGCGGGGCCCACTAGGGCCAGAGCCCGTCGGGGCTGCGGGTTGTTCGAAAGAGTTACCGCGGCCCTGGCACACAAAGGGCTCCCGTAGGTACACGGCGGGTTTTAGTCAGTAAAAGTCTGACACTCCCTCCCGCTGTCACCCACAGCAGGGAGGGGTCATACTGATGATTTCCCATCGATATAAAAAAATGATCAAATATTATTCGTTACCTACATAATTTAATATATACCTAAATAGCTGTATTTTATAAGTACCCCTAAATAATGCCGTTCAATTTGTCCTTGTTTCAATTTCAATTTTTATAAGGAAAATTGAAAGAACAGGAAAAATAATACTCATGACAAATGAGATAAATATTTATTCGCCGAAATGAAAAACTCTTCATACAATTTATATTTACAAAGACCTCATTAAGGACAACTCCAATATAATTAAGCACAAAAGAAAGATATACAGCAAGCAATTACAAATATCTTTTAAATATAAAATCCGGGGCTACCTCCCCGGAGGTCAGAGTATGTTAAAATATCTCATGAATAAGTAAAACCTCTTTTAAAACCGACATAATTTGACAAGCGGGATCATAATCTCAGGTGGCGCATAAAAATGTAAAAAGCTCAAGAGAAATAAATATTGAATATTTTATATAAATAGAAACAGGAATGTTTTAATAAAAAATTACTGTTATACTCTCAAGTTGTTGCAAATAAGTTATGTTTTATGCATCTGACGGAAGCTGATTTATTTTTCATAATGGCTGCCGTCGCCATTTTCAGGGACGGTGTTTCTGTTTACGAAATTTAGTGCCGTCAAAATTATGTTTAAGACAATTAATTATGCTTCTTGATGTTGATTGCTAATTTGATCTATGAAGTAAGATAAATAAATTACCAGGTATCATACTATACCATTTTGAAAAAAAATACTTTAAAAGAACGATGTTTTATAAGAGACACGTACATTAAAAAAAATCCTTTATGTTTGAAAAAGGTTTCGATTACATCTTACTGTTTGTGAATTTCGATAGCGTGGGAATTTTTAGAGATCTATTTAGCATCATATTGAAGACACAGGTATTTTCTATGTATGAACATATCACACTTTTGTACTCTTTCACACTCCAGCGCGTGCCAAAATATATTAAGGTGTGAATTAATTAATTAATTACGAAATTACGCAATTTTTTGCCGGATTGCCGGATTTCGCCTTCCCAACATAAAAAAAAAAACAAACAAAATACGCCTCGAAACTATCTCAAAATTACGTACATTAAAAACTCCAGCACCACCAAAACTGGAATACGAAATTCATTGTGAACTATTCAATTCCCGCAACAGAGTAAAAGCCCGTCTAACTACGAGTACTGGCGTCCAAAACTCAGTACAAAAGAGGAAAAAATGTAAACAAACGAAAAAGTTTTGCCGTCACGCGGTGCGAAGTGTACTTTGGTAAAAGTCCACCTGACCGTGTTTAATAGCCCCAGGGTGGACAAATGAGCGGCCTTTGGTAGCTCTTAGCCGAAGATGTACGAGGAATGCGCGAAGATTCACGAAGGCGATTTTAGAAATGTTCTTCTTTTGTTTTTGTTATTGTTATTCGAGTGCAAGTTTTAGTAATTTGTGAGAGTTTGTCTTTTGTTTGCTAAGAAAAGAATTTCTTATCAAATGTAATGTAATTTAAAAATTTATATGGTTTCCATATGTATAGACCTAGAAAAATTAATGCAAAACACAATACTGTTATTTTAATTACTTTAATATCGTATTTACAAAAGTATATAGGTTACTTTTGAAAATACGATATAAAAGTAATCAATATAAAAAAAATCTTAGGTTTAAAATAAAAAAGAATGGTAAACATACAATTATGATAACCAGGCACTTTTCTGAAAGAATAAGGCTAAGTTAACTACTTCCAGCTCTTAAACTACAATTTAAAGGAAGTGGAAGCAACTGCGCGAGAAATGAGCTGGCTTAGGTCTTAACGTTCGCTCCGTAGTTGCCTGCGATGAATCTAGATAACCTCACATTTTTCTGTGGCCTGCAATGTATGGCGGCGTCACCTAGTCGCCGAGATCACCTCTCGTTTTACACGAAAATAAAAAAAGAAAATTTCGTGAAAAATCCTGAACTGAGCTCGTGTTTGTAAGCAGTGAATAGGGATACAAGTAAATATATTTTAGTGGTTAAAGGTTTTCGGGAGTTACATTTGAAATGTTATTGGCTATTTAGAAATATTTCAGTGAACTTTGCTGAAATCAGTAAGTAATCAGTACTTAGTTTTGCGTATCTTTTTTTAAGGATCTTTGCTGGTTAATAATTAGCGTAGATCAATCGATTGCGATATTGATTTATTATTCGTCACACGATGCTCTTACACTACATCTTATAATCACACCTTAATATATTTTGGCACGCGCTGGAGTGTGAGAGAGTATAAAAATGTGATATATTCATACATAGAAAATACCTGTGTCTACAATATGATGCTAAATAGATCTCTAAAAATTCCCACGCTATCGAAATTCACAAACGTTATAAACAACATGATATTTCCCTGTATTCCCCACCACAATAAGACTTCAAAGAATAATTTTCACTACAAAATAACTGGTACGAGGAAAGCTACTTAGCTATAGAAATAAAGAGAAAAGCTTCGCTCAGTAATTATCATTATTAGCACCTCATTAAATGCCAGTAGCTATGAATACTGCAATTTTTCCCTGAATGTATAAGTAGCGTCTCATGAATATTTTACTTGCCACAGATAGGAAGAAAAGTGTACTAAAAAGTAGGTATAACGACGCCGGTGGCTATTATGAGGCTGAGGTAGACTTTTGAATTTTTTCTCCGTTCTATTTTTAAACTGGTTTAATCTAACAATTTTACATCATGAGACTTATCTTTGATTAACATGCAGGTGAACTTTTTACATTGGATTGATAGGTATATGAAGATTAAATGGATACATTAGTAAGCTTGCTGATTTTCCTCTTAAGTTATTATTTGTAAGGCTTTGAGCAACCAAGTTGTTATTTCAGCCGAAAGACGTCCACTGCTGGACATAGACCGGGAGGTCTATGTCACTCACTAAGGTTCACTCCTTTTGCTCGATCTTCAGCAATCCATCCCTGCAATCAATTTATCATAAGCTAATTCAAATTATTATAGAGAATAATCAACGTTAAAATAATGACTAAGCCTATATGCTCTATGGACGTCATATTAAACAATTTACACACCATAAACTAACTCAATGAACAATAACAATATCACATCAACAATCCGTTAATAAAATATATTTTGCTTTCACATCGTTGCAGTTTTACACATTTCACAATAATTTACATACTAAAGTACGCATATGTACGCAGATAATAAGTATTTAGTACTTTATGTAAATTTGTGTTTGTACTAGTCATGAATATGCGTAGCTTTACGTGCTGGACGCATGCAAGCGTCACTGTAATGCATATAGAAGTACGTGCAATAATGTGCATTTCAAAATTGCGTGTGAAAGTTCATCATCTGCCTAGCCTTTGCCCAAGTAAAGTTTGTATTTTGGCTAGTTGTAGGTAATAGGTACGTTTATTTTTCATAGATAATGGAACGGAACCCTCCGTGTGCGAGTCCGACTCGCACTTGGCCGATTTTTTATTCTGCTGTTTGGCAAAAGGCTTGACAAACACAAAGTAGAAAAAAAGCTGTTGGTTAATACGTTTATTTCAACAACAAAGTATGTTGGGGGCGGGCCAACCAATTACCCGGGCCACCCGATACCTCTTAGTTGGACTGCTTGTCAGATTTCTGACTACCCGTAACGACTGCCAAAGATGGTCAAATGACAGCCGGGAGCCACCGGTTTATCATACCTTCTGAAACAAGGAAGAACTCGTCATGATAAGACGATCACCCATCCAATGGTCGACCGCGCCAAGCGTTGCTTAACTTTATTGTGCTATGTACGTGTGAAAGTTGCCCATACGATATATTACGGTGTATTGGGGCAATATTGCTTGCTGTGGTTAACTGTCCTGGTTATACGTCAATTAAGTCCGACAGTTTAATTTAACGGGTCATTAAATTATGGATGATAGATCGCGTGTATTGCTTGATATGAAATTATTGTTGATAAAATTGTTAATTAATTTTTTGATAAAAATAGACGTTTTACGAAATACTTATCATCTTTTAGACGACTAGCATTCGCTCTGGTTTCACCCGTGTTTGTGGAAGGACTACTTTCCGCACACGGATAAAAGCCTTTATATTATATTCTGATATATGTATAAGTTATGTAACTTCCAATTTTCATCAAGACCCATTTCCTAGTATTTTTCGTGAAAAAATATCAAACATCCATACCTACATACAAACTTTTGGCATCTATAATATTAACAAGGATTAAAAATCATGAAATCATGTAAGTATATTTTTTATGTCGTACACTAAAATATAATGTGACGGTACAAATAAAATATAGCAAGATAAGAAAACAAAACCTAAAACACTTAATTATAAAACACTAGCCGTTTTCCCGCGGTTTCACTCGCGTCCCGTGAGAAATACTGCCCGCTCCCGGATAAAATATAGCCTATGTTACTCGTGGATAATGTAGCTTTCGAATGGTGAAAGAATTTTTAAAATCGGTCCAGTAGTTTTTGAGCCTATTCATTACAACCAAACAAACAAACAAAGTTTTCCTCTTTATAATATTAGTTTATATATATAGTATAGACTACAAAAAAGCAACTTAAACTTAACTATCACTAAAATAAAAATAGATAAAGATGAATCAGAAACTTGTCTCTTAAATGTCGGTGGAAATGAGCTCTTACTCCGTCCTGTTTCCTTGCGTCCACCATCCGCTCGTTAGCAAGACGTGTCTCATACGTTAGAACTTTGTCTCCCCACTAGTTGTGTCTTCAAATTGCTCCTCAGATACCGACATTTTAGATCGTCATTTGAACAAATTAATATGGCTATTTTCTGTAAGAACTTGGCGAGTTTTAATCTTGTTTATTATAAAAATCAGCACGTATTTTTTCTGGTCATCGAATCACGCCTGAACGGCTGGGCTGATTCCGATGATTCTTTTTTCTGTCGTGGTCATTGTAGTTTGGAGGTTAATAAGATAATTATTAGTTATCTCGAGACGTGGGGAACAGCTAGTAAAAATATATTATTTAGTCAATGATCGTCTTCTTTGTTTTCTGTTTGGCAAAAGCTTCGTCAAACATAAAGATAAAAATGTTAGTTAATACGTTTATTTCAACAACAAAGTACTGTTACTTTATAATAGGATTAAAAACCAGGACAAACAATAAGACAATTTGCACAATGCATTTTTATATCAACAAAAACAAAAGCGCATCAGAAGTCAGAATATGCAACAATACGAAATGTTTTCCGTGAATATTGTGCTATCACAAAGCGTGGCTAGCGAAATTAAAAACTCATTTACTCTTGCATGACACCGGCCAAATGTTTTGCTGTCCGTCCGTCCGTTTTATCGTAAAACGTTACAATGTTGTATGAAGCAACAGTGTCGCGTAATTACTCGACCGTATTTGATCAGATTGTCTGAATTACTGTTGAACAATGTTGAATGTTTGTTTCATGATTTGATAAAAAATATCGTTAATGTTTTTTGTATTTAAAACTCAGTTATCTACCTACACAATGGTGTGAGTCGTAGCAGTAGAAACCTGACAGTTTATCAACTAGGTATTAGTTAACAAAAAGTATTGCATTATTTGATTACAGTAAAATAATCATGTTAGGTTGCAATTAAGAAGTTTACTTTTAGACATGTCATTGTAACATCTTTGTGGCCATATCTACGGCGATATACTCGGATAAAATATGCGAACATTGCGAAGTTTTCGCTGTTTTTACGGCCACACCTTAGATCAAAGGAACAAGAAAACGTCGAGCGGAAATAATCCCCGGGCTAAATTCATGTTTTGCGTTGCAGTGTAATCAGGGATTAAATGAAAACGGAGAAATTATAACCAAAAGGGAAATCAAACTTCATTTTACGGCCATAAATATTGGTACACTATTAATTCAAGTGAAAAAGTTTAGTTTTTAGTTCTTAGTTTAAGTTTTTTTTGTAATAGTGTATGTTGTAAATATATGTAAATAATAACCTAATAAATAAATAAGTCTTTAGTGAAAGAGTAAACAGATTTAGGTACTTTATTCGAAATTGGAAAATTTTACACATGTATAATTTAACAAGCATTTTAAATCGTTATTTAATATCTGATAGGGAAAAGCGAATTGTATGTTTTTTCTCGAGAATCAGTATTGGTTTATTTTATTGTGTAATTTGCGTGACCAAAAAGTTACGTAATTATGTAACTTGCGTAAAAGTAGACCACTCTGTAATTAAGAGTGTGACGTCAGACGGATTAAATTAGCAGCATGTGGAAGGACTACCCTTCTATTAGCAACCCATTTAGCTTACAACTTAAAAGTGTCAAAGGTTAAATAGATGTCTGAAGTAGAATCAACATCAGCTTGATTATTTGCGTTATTAGTTTTTGTCATAAAATAAGGAACAATTAGTTAGGTACGTTAAGTTTATTTTTTTCAATCGCCTCGATTAAAAGTCTTGTGGTTTCTTAAATATATCTTCTAACAAAAAATACTCATACCTACATGTTCTTTATTGGTCTTACTTTGTATAGGTACGGTTTTCTTTCCTAATTGTACAAACGACAGCAAGTCAACCTACCCGAATCTATAAAATTTTAGCAATCGAATATTAACCTTTCTCTATTGAGATAAGGTTGAAAATCGATTGCAGAAATTTGAAGGATTGTGGTACTTATTTTGTTTGATTAAAGCCTGAGGAAGTATATTTTAGGCATTGCTTTTTAATTCATGTAGACTTCTAACATTTGTATTCCTTACCTATAATTACACATGAAAGAAATAAATAAATGTATTCCAATATAGATGGAATTATATTTGGTTTCTATAAATATCGTGTAGTAACACAGCATGGCACTCGTAAAGTCATTCATCAATAGATCAGTGACGTAATAGAGATTGATGCGAATAAATCGGACGAGATTGCTAAACAAGAAGGATTGACGCAAAACGTATGTGCAGAAAAAGTTGGCATGTACAGACAACAGCAGGTCAACGTATACCAATCTGTCAAATTTTACCAATCGAACATTAACCTACCTCCATTGTGATAAGGTTGAAAATCGATTGCAGAAATTTGACAGATTGTGGTAACTTGATGTGCTGTTGTCTGTACTTACGTATGTAGGAATTTATTTGCAAGTGAATATTGGTAAGCCTTTTCTATCATTGTCAAATAATATAACACAACAGGTTGCACTCTGGCAGAAGTGAAAAGTTGATTATTTATTTTGTACATTTTTGATATTTTGGAATGGTTCTGCTTGGACACGACGGAACATCGTCTTTCAAATCAGTCGGTCACGTGATCTGTCGCGAGTTTATAATTTTTTCCCCATCATAAAAAGTGCACAGGGTCGCTAGAGCAGTTTTCACTTCAAAAACCCCATTTATATTGTCAACTGACGAAACCTCGTGCGATCTACTCCAGTTACACACCCCTTGAAATATGTATTTGATGAAACACCATAGTTCAACGCTGGCCACGACTCGACTAATAGTCGTGTTCGATGCCTCTCCTGGTCTATACCATGTGAAAATTTCTAGAGATATTGTCATCTACATTTTAATAGCATTTTAATTCCATTTTTTATTCGAGAATTTACTTAACATGTTTGCCATTTTTCAAATTTCATAATCTCAGACATATAAAATGTAAAAATCCTTCAAACCTGAAGCCCTATTGAAGTTTTGCAAGACAAAGCTCATTTTGTATTGTAATCATTGTCTTGCTTTGATATATAATGTACCTATGTACAATAATTGGCCCGTATTGTGTGTGCGTCTTTGTGTATTTTGTATGTTTATTTTGTTTTTCGTAAGGACAAACGAAACTCCTTTGTGTGATTCCTTTTGACAATTCATCAAGGCTTGGAAGGACTCCAAATATCTTTGCACGCTACGATTGATAAATCGGACTTATAAAAGCCGGCCTAAGGTCGAAAGACCCGGATATTACCTTTCTTTAGATTTTTCATTGTTTATTTATAGGTAGCTGATGAACAAAAGGAAGATTATGTAAATTTTTGTTGCTGTGAAGATCAAACGCGACGGATTTGATTGCGCCATTTTATTAATATTAAAAATGGACCTCTCAACATGAAAAATTCATTGAGATAATTTGGACATATACGGATAATTGAAATGAAAATAAAATACGATAGATATTATTAGAAATTTCAAGATTTAGGACCTGTTTATTGCAGACAAGCCCACGTCTATTTAATGACATGCCCGACCCTTCTCATTTTAAAACAATAGTAAAACTCATCAACATAAAACCTCTTCTACACTCGCTGAGCTCATAAAAGAGTCACTTCAAAGAGAATAATAATTCAATTTATCACATTCCGAGGCACCATCAACGTCAAGTGTGCGCCCACCCTTAGGATCGCGTCGCTACACACTTGGGGTCACAATTTAGCCATCAACGTAAAACGGAATTACTACAGGGACCTAATGTTATGAGGCTGTTAAGGGATTCATCTTACCATGAATTTGTTTAACTACTTCTGGGTTAAGTTCATTTAAGTTTTATGTACCCAGGATCGCATCTGATTTTCGTGAAAATAAATATACTTACTTGTTGCACGAAAAATTACTTTACAATCTGCACTTAAAATTATTTTTAGGGAAATTATATTTTTGTAAACTCTCTTCACAATAGCGGTATTAATATGTATTCCTTGATACTCATCAATTTCAAACATCGTCTTTATTTATGAGTCGGCGATATCTTTGAATCAGTATAAAACATTTTAGAGGCCTTATCACAGACTCGCCTTACCCGCCTACTTTTCTCAACTATGTAGGTTGAGGTCGGCTTCAAGACTAGATGCGGCTGAAAATCGATAGTTTACAAGGACTTGGCCTGAACAAGGATTCTGACCTCAACAGCCAAACCTGTTGATATTTTTAACTTTTGTACAGATATTTTAGACTATACCAATCCAATGAATATCTACCATCTAATGACGATGTACATAATTTTGGTTGTTCAAAATGTTTTTGCAGATACTAAAAATATTTTCATGTTTTGGTAATCTTTAATTTTATTCTCAAAAACCTTTTTAGCTATTATACAACACAGTGTACGTATGCATAATTAAACTACATAGATTAATTCACAAAGTCATTCTCAGGCTTCTGATTTTATATTTGGCGTCGAGCAAAATGCTTTGTCCTATAAGATTACACAAAATACTCACCCTGAAAGCTTATGCTGAACAAAATCGATACGTACTAAGACTTGGGGTAAGTAATCACGTAGTCACAGTCACTACACCCCTAGTATACTAGCTTGTTTTAAACGAGGCATAAGTTCACTTAGCTGTATAGTACCTACACACTTGTACTATACATACAGGTGCACAGTACTTACTATACAACTACCGTTATATGGAAGTACTGTGTTAATTGAAAATGAAAATACTCGTTTCAGCTATTGTGCATGTAAATTAAAAAGAATCTTAAGTCATAAAAAGCGAACGTTTGTTGCGTTTTTACTCTTAAACAGATTTAAAGCGGTATAGAATATATTTTAAAACTTGAGAATATTATTTTGTTTCTTTGATATAAATTGTCTAAGTGTTAATTGTAATAGAAATAAACTAGTTATTTACTGTAATATAAATATTAAAAAATCTTATTATAAAAAATGGAATACAACGAGGTCTTCAAACATAAAGTGCTGACGTTTACTGTCACATTTTTCAATCAAAGTTTAATGGCTTTCACTTGCCATAACGTTGAGTAATGAGAAGTGGTGTCGGCTATTATGTCAAGTGCACGCATTTTTACCTCGCCAAGTAAATGTTATGCCCATTCTTTATAAGTTTGAATATAATATATTTTATTGAAGAGCGTACAATTTTGTTTTAATTTAAGAACGAAAGACATTTTTTTCAAACACAGGCCTATTGTTTAAAATACTCAAATGTTTTTACGATTATTATTTCACAATAAGTCTGTCATGATTTTAGTTTGGTTCGAAAGTAGATTTCGATTATTTTGCTCTACAAACAAAGCACATGCGCAAGGCGCGCGATACAAAAAAAAAATGAAAATTGACTACGTAGATTCATCATCAACCATTTCCAAAAGTCATTTTCAAAATTTGAGTTTCTTCATTTTACCAGAAATAAATTTTACCAAAACTAGAAAAGAACTCCACAGAAACCAAACAAAACCAATCCATTGGGCGAACCATTATCAAAATTCTTAGCTAATTGAAAAGCTCTCGACAAACGCTTTAGCTTCCTGCCTTATTAACTCTACTGGCGCCAATGTTCATTTTAAAACGTGTCTCGCGCAGTCTTGGTACTTGCCGTTCAATTAACCATCCGTTATTGCTTTTTGTTTAAAGTAAGAGAGTCTATCTCGAGAAATAATTACGTGAGTCTTAAGTATTTAGCTTAGCAGAAGTTAATTAGTTGGAGTAACAGCTGCGGCTGAGCTTAAGGTACGGTTTCTTGTATCTTGTTTTGTTTACTTTGAGTATTAAAGGTTCTGTGTTTGTGTATCGGTTTTTTGGGAATTTATTTTGTTTTTTACGTTTAAGATTGAGGGCAAAGGGTAGGTTTGTTCGAGAAAAATGTTAAGTCATATTTTAGGGCAGATGAGAAAGTCTGAACTTTGTTGTATACGTCATCATGGAATGTCAGAATACTTTACTGTATCTACAAACGACTATGCCAGATTCAAGTCTACAGAAAATAGTTTTTCCTTCAAAATTGTTATATACGTGTAAAGAAAACTCTCAACAAACTGTCTCATTTATTACAACAGAAATCAAACAAATTAGACAGTAATAAAAAATCCAAGATTCATCACATCTCAGTCCCTCGAGATGCAAGTGTAGGCTTGTAACCGTTTGAAGGCACTCGTCTAGGTCAGCCTGCCTCATTTATCACTGTTGTGAGTATTCGTCGCTACTTACTAGCTTGATGGATGACCACACGTTCTAAACGTCTCGACACTTAGGAATAACGTGTTTCAGTACAAAAACTGATATGGTTACATTTTTTAGGTAGGTAGCTGCTTTGCAGAATCTATCAAGTATCGGTACGGCGCACTAGCACAGTCCGGCCTTTGTCATCCTTGGCGAAGTTGCCGTCATTCACAATGCAACTATCGTCGCTTCAGCCAAAAGACGTCCTGGCTGTGGACGTCCTACTGTCACTGCTTGACAGAAGCCTATCAAAAAAATTACCGCTTTGTATGGTCTACAGCAACTCGCATCCCACTTTCTAGATAGATTATAACTATGGCGATCATTAAATATACAGTAAATAAAGGTACTATTGACAAAGTTGTTGGCGCCCGACAAGCACTTAGTAACCCATCGTACAGAATACAGTCTGATAGAATGGATGGAGGTGAACCCTTTCACGTTTTATCTTTACACAACGACGGGTTAGACAAATGGTGCATTCGCCTTCCTTATTCAAAACAAATATATTACTGGCAGACAAATAGTTTTACGGTTGCAAGTTTTAGAAAAGAATTTAAAAACTCGAAAAGTATTTAAACATTTTTGAACTATTCTGACTACAATTATTGTCTTCATTCGATTTACATTTTAAGAATATATATATTTTTATGACTGCAAAATTTTAAGCCTTATTATAAAAAAAGTACTGACTGGCCCCGGCAGCTTGGAATATAGATTTTCTATAGTGTTGAAATTAAACTTAAAGAAGCTCGAGAGTATCAAATCAAAAAATACCTGCTCTACTTTACAAAATATCAAAAAGAAAACTACAGGTATCTCACCGAAATAATACGCAAAACATCTCACACAGCCTTCTCTTGATTTACACACATTTGTATCTTGATAACACCCTCCCAAAGTGAATCAAATCAGTCAGGCGGACTGCTAACAATAAATATTTCAGTAGAAATACGACCAGACGCGGAGATATATTGAAGGTCCATTGAATAAAATGTTCAACGGCAGCAACCCTTTATTGTCGTGTAGGACTGATGTGATAAGACTGTCCCTTAGTATTAGAGATAGACAAATATCTAGGTTTCTGCCGCCTCGACGCTTTGGGAAAACGGTTTGTTGATTTTGCNAACTCATTTTCTAAAGGACTACTTGTTGCCCCGCATTTGGTCCTTTAGAAAAAGGCTAAGTCAGGCAGTTCTGGGCACGGGCCTGTCGTCTCCTAGCAGATGGAAGGACGATACGCAATCTGGAGGGTCCAAACGCCTCCTGGCGTCGGCTATACGCGGGAGTCATGCGATCCATGGCCCTTTACGGGGCTCCAGTATGGGTACGTTCATTGCGGCTGCAAGCCGCGCACTATCTGAACGATCTCTCGCGAAGTAGCTTGCCGGGCTGCCACCGTGGGCTCTGAAGGCGAAGGTGCTCTCGCGCCTGTATGACGCGACGAGGCACTGCGCCGGGGGGACGCCCCGTTGCTGCGACATGTCGTTGCACATCTTGTCGGGCGATCTTCTCGCGCGATCTCATGGTGACCGGCTATTGCAAGCCCATGCAGGGCACGCCACAGTAGTAGCGATAAGTCCCCTCTTTGAGGAGTGGCTCGGGAGGAGTTATGGCGCCGTCATCTTCGGCATAATGCAGGTCCTCACCGGACACGGTTGCTTCGGGAGATACCTGCATCACATTGGGAGGGAGGTTGTATCCGGGTATCACCTCTGTACAGACAGTCCAGAGGACACGGTGGAACTATTGCGAGTTCGCACCGGTCATCCCAGCCGTCACGGTGGATCTGGTAGACACCACGGGCGCCGTACGCGTGGATCTGTGAGCGTTGTCCTTCCGACTTCTAAGAGACGATAGGCCCGTGACGGCGGCGCATGTTGTTCCACGCGCTCCTTAAGGAGAGTCAGCAAACCCCAACGGTGCCCACTAGGGCCAAAGCCTGCCGAGGCTGCGGGATTGTTCGAAAAAGTTGCCGCGGCCCGGACAAACAAAAGGTTCCAGAAGGAACACGGTGGGCTTTAGTCAGTAAAAGTCTGAAACTCCCTCACGCTGTCACCCACAGCGGGATGGATCATCTGATGATTTCCCATCGATAAAAAAAAAAAAAATGTTCCAAAACAGAAGTCGTAGAATTTCATATGACATTATCGTTGGGTATAGGTATATACTTATTAGATTGAGAGCCTAGAGCTGCCAGACCTAGCCTATTTTCTAAAGGATCAGAATAATGTGGGGCAACAAGT
>NWSH02000008.1:11937160-11966543 GCA_002382865.2 Heliothis virescens | reverse complement strand
CGCCGGAGCCATGACAGAAATCATGCCTGCTGCATGATGCATGCTTGATTGCATGTTGCCTGCTTGCTTGCATTTTACTACCTCATTGTTTATAGAATTGCTTAGAATGAGATTTCTTACCAACAAATTCCGATTTGTTACTGCCCACACGTAACTGCTACTTACACTTACTTAACTTACCAAAACTGCTAATTACAACTGCCCCGTTAAATGAGTGCCATATAATATCTTCATATTATCTTACTAATTAAAGCGTCAAAAATCACATTTCCGATTGCTATTTAGGAAATGTATAGATTTCCTAGGAAATGTGTCTAATATAATTTATTTCACACATTTCCGGGCTATTTTAGGAATTACATACATTTCCTAGGATTTGTATACAATGACGGATTACATACATTTCCGTTAACATATACATTCTAATCAGTCTTCTATCAACTACATACCAAATGGGTTCTATTTCAAGAACCATGACCACAAACCCGTGAAATGTGCCCAGTCTATTTCCTCAAGGTCACACAGATACACAACATAAATAGCCATGTCTAACCCTTTCATTTATCATTTAAACATGCTTAGGTATTATGATTAAGGGTTGCGGATTTCCTCGTAACCCACAATGTTTCCTTTGCGGCAGCGTGTATGATTAATTTACATTCTTTCCTTATGTCTATGTATTATATTATATAGGCCTTCGAGTGCCTGACGCCTTGCTGAAATATGTTTGTCTGAAAAAGTATGATAGGAGTTTGTTTGGTGTTCAGTAATAAATGTTAAAATCAGAATACGTATTGTTAGTTTTAATGTTAAGAAAGTGGAATCATTTATAAAGATTCCATTTGTGTCTGAATATGATGGCAATTAAGTTGTGAGCCTCCTTGAATATATATTTTAAGAGACAAAAGGACATATAGGTAAACAAAAATTCCGGAATAAATGCGAAAACCTATGCAAATAATAGCCACGTTTCCCCTGATTTTCACTGGTTTTTAAATGATAATGCAGCAATTACGTTTAGAAGCTGAATAGATGAGTTTTTACGAAAAGCCAGTACTGAGAATCTGTTTAATTTTTTCCCTCTTTTCTCAACTACTATCACTGAAAACTTGTTCTTTTAAAGCAATACCATTCTTAGCGCAGTAAATAATCTGCATATTCAATTCCATTTTCTAGAATAAAATTTTATAAGCCAGATCTTATATCAAAATTATTTTCCGTTCCAATCTCCGGACCTAAACATAGTCCGAACTTAGCTTAGGCGCATCACACACTAGCACGAGCTGCATTCTGATCCTCAGGTTGATTTAAGATACTTAAAAATACACACGTCGTGCCACGGCGTGATGAGATTAAGTGTGAGATCCACTTTTTTTTCGATGGGAGATCATCAAATGACCCCCGTCTCACTGTGGGTGTAGTGCAAGGGAGTGTCAGCTCTTTCTGACTACAACCCATCATGTTCCTTCTTGAGCCTTTTGTGTACGAGGGCCGCAGTAACTCTTTCAAACAATCCCGGTGTGAGATCCACCTCAAATAGCAAGTGCAGCAGTCTACTTCACTGCTTCGAGAAAGTCAAGAAGTTTGATTTTTCAATAAAAGTTTCACTATAGAGAAATAATTCTCTAAACTTGGACGTAGAAGTTCCGAAGTCGGATGTTAGCGGAACAATAACTCTATAATAATCGTTTTTGTTACTCCAACTGAACAAAGTCGTGTCAGTTTTGTCGCTGGTGATAAATCTTGGGAACTATTGAAGTTTTGATACTATCGATTGCTTCTGTATTATGTAGAGACTTCTACAAGATTGTTTCAAGATAGTGTAGTTTCTTGATGGAAGTTTGGTATCTGCTTCTTAATTTTGCTCATTATATTATTGAGTTCAACGTACAGACTTCAAGACGTCAACCTGCCACAATCTGTAAAATTTCTTCAATAGATTTTCAATCTTATTACTAGGTATAGTAGAAGGTTCGATTGGTAAAATTTTACAAATTCGGGTAGGTTGACCTGCTTTTATCTGTACCAAAATTATGAGAAAATATCCCATAAAAAAAAAGTAATCTCAATGTTTCAATATTTTTGGTCATAAAAGATACATTATAATAATGATATCTGATAATAACACTTTCATGTTTATCATTAACATAAAATCGCCATATTGCTGATGATAGATTGTAATGTTTCTCTCTTATTATTGGCATATTATTTTCAGTAATGAATGCAAGCAGGACAATTTATAAAGTCGTCCAGTCCAACTCGTTTAGTTTTAAAAACTGGTTTCAATTTGAACAAACTTCTCTTCGAGAGGCATCGAAAGTACTTAGCCAAAAGGCTTTTCATTTCACTTCATGAAAAATAAATAACAACAATCAAAACTACTCGATCACCCTCTACTACATCAATAACCACTAACTAACTACACAATCAAAGCAATGGCCTTCCTAATTACCTATCCTAAGCCCCCATCTTACAACAAAATCCTCATCTTGAAAGGGTTAAGTATGTAAAACGATTTCAAAGGAGATAAGGAGTGTTTAGACCTATTTCTCTTCGGTCCTTATTACCCCGAGGTTGGTCCTTCGAGCCACTCCGCCACAATTAGCCGCGCTACGGTTAACTTTTGGGCGTAATTTAATTACTGGAACAATTACGACTCATATCGCTTTACGGGTTATGGTCGGTGGCGCAAAAAAGGGTTAGATATTTATTGCCGTGTTCCATGTTGTGTTTTAGCAATTCGAAGCTTGTTTGGTTGAACAGATTTGGATTTGCGTTTTAGATGAATTAATCTGATTTTGTGAACCGGTGAGTGAGAAATTATTATGTAGCCAACCACTTTTTATTTATTTTTGTTTTCCTATTAGAATCTTTGCGTTAGGTATTGTACAAGTACTGTGTTTGTGTGTTTTTAATAGATAGTAAAAAACTGTTTATTTTCTGCAACTTCCTATGTCAAGTTACTAGACAAAGTAGTTAAAATTTAGATTAAATTATGATCAATGGAACTGTACAGATTATTCTAAAGAGTCCATTCATATTGAAATATCTTTTATTTTCTTTTTATTAAAAAGTTTTCACGATTTATAGACACAAATAAAATTCAGCGTTTTAATTAAAGGTTAACACGGTGAAAAATTACGTTTGAAAAAAAACGTTTTTTATATCTCTCACTTTATTAAAATCGTAAAGAAATGGGCTGGATTTACTGCAGGAAATTGCTGGTACCATAATATTGTTGCAGAGCATTTTAAGACAAACGAGAATACGTATACTTTTATAGCCTTCTTATTTCTTGGAAAATTGGAATTGTTTCTGCATATGAAATTGGAAAATACAATATATAATTTTATTTCTGTGCCATTTTAATACAGTGGCTGCCTGCAAAGAAAAGCAAATAAAATTAACAAAATCTTCAATCAAAAAAAGGTCAACAATCACAAACAGTGGACGTTTTAAAGCTTGGGTCTGAACTCTTTAATATTTAAATTCCGTATACTTCTAAACATTATTTGTGAATAAAACAAGCACTACATAATATTGTATCTATATTCCAGTATTCTCGAAACCCACTAACCCCGTATTATCCCTTTTGCAAAATTCAATCCGAGGGCAAGGCGTCAAAAGATACTGCTGAGATCCAGATGCTATTGATTCTAGTAATGTATTCCTAAGACAGGCAGATCAGTAGCAGCTAGACTGAATTAAAGGATTTGAATCAAAGAGGTTGCTTTTGTTTTTATTTAAACCTGCTGCTGGCTGGAAAATAAGGACTGATAAAAAAGTCTGTTGAAGTGGTTTTGTGTTCGTTATTTGAAAACATGTTCTTATATTGAATTGTTTGTGTTCTGAAGAATAATTTGTTTTTAGTTTGCAGTAACATAGACTGCTAAATATAAATTGCAACAGCGTATCACTACAAATAAGGAAATTTTATCAAACTACAAAAGTATACATGGCTTTGACTACAAACAAATAACAGTTATATTTTAGTTTAGGTCTTCTTATTCTTATCAAGTGAAGTGCGGGTTTAATCACCTAACAAGCCCTAGAGTCTGTCGATTTTTCTCAAATCTCTCAAAAAAGTTTAGTTTAATAACTACACTGAATAATAAAAGCCTATATCAAACTTATCTCACAACATTCACCAAAATAACAATTAACACTAACAAATTAATTTAGTTTACAATACATTCCTTATCAAAACATTAGCCTGTTTGTTTACAATACTGAGTTCAGATACAATTAAGGGAGGGCTTATCGAAGGCGGATTGAGTCAGGGGGAGATTCGTGCTAGCCGCCATAATGCACAGATTACCTACATAAATCAGGCCTTCACTTCAAAACTTTGAATAGAACCTCCTGCTACTAAAAAGTTATTATCCGACCGCGTGACTTTGCCTGCCATTGTTCCTTTTATTAGTAATTATCGGATTTAATCAGCGGTGAAGGCAACGGGGATTGTGTTTGACTTTCGAAATTGACACCATTATTTTTGTTGGTGGTGACAAGTTTATTGTGTAATGAAAATGTTTATTCAAAATAGCTGAAGTTAGGAATGGGTTGTGAAATTATTATGAGACATGAAATGGCATTTATTTAAGTGTCTGTAATGTTGTTTTATTAAACACAATTTAACGGCTATTGTTGGGGTCTTTTAATAAATAAAGCGTTTTTGTTTTTATATATGCCTATGCTACAAATACANTTTAAGTATTGTGGTCTTGTTTCCAATGAAAAATCTAAGAAAATAGCTCCAATAAGGACAAAGTTTAAGAAATTAGCGTTATATATTTCAGAGATTTAAAGATTCTTTTATTGACTGATGTAATATAACCTCCATTTTTAAATGTATAATATATTTTATAACCTATATCGAAATACTACCAATGTCATGAACTGGGTATCTACAAATACAAATACAAATACAAATACAAATATTTTTATTCGTCAATGCAGGTGTACAGTACAAAAAGGTGTTAGAGTTACAGAAAGTTCGCTACATTGTGCCTCTGGGCATACGAAAATAATATTAAAACGAGAATTAGTTATAAGTATTCTATTAACACACTCTATTATTAATTTCTATTAACCTATTATTTATATAATAATATCACATTTATATAATACTATTTAATATCATCACTTATATCTATTCATTGCTTAACTTTACATAATATTGTTTTTTTTTTTTTCCTATATTAATTATTTGGCCTTCTTACTATATTTATATAATACTGTTAAACTCTATTGTAGTTATAATTATTTCCTCTATTAGGTATATATATTTATACAGTGTTTAGAAAACTATTATATTATATTTATTAATTATATAATACTATTATTTATTTATTTTTATTATTTATCATACGACTTACTATTATTCTAAAAATTCACTTATTGAGTAGCAGCATTTCTTTATTAACAGTTCCTTTAGCTTTTTCTTAAAGATATTTATATTTAATTTTTTTAAGTCTAATGGTATTTTATTATATATTCTTGGGGCCATTTCATAAACACTTTTCCGTAAAAGGGCAGTGTTGCTATGCTCAATGTTTAGAATATTAGACTCCCTTTTCCTCAACCTTGGATCTGCAGGGGGTTTTATTGTAAACAATTGTGGGTTACTTTTTACGAAAACCGCCACCTCATAGATATAAAGAGATGGAAATGTAAGAATATTTAATGATCGAAAGAACGGTTTACAACTATCTCTAGGGTGTAAGTTACATATTGCACGAATGCACCTCTTTTGTGCTATAAATGCTTGTTCTTTATCCGTTGAATTGCCCCAGAAAATGAGACCATACCGCATAACAGATTCTACATAACTGTGGTAGGCTACAAGTACCGTATCACGATTTACAAATTTCGATAATTTATACAATGCGTAAGAAAAGCTGTTTATTCTGCTACAAATGACTTCTACTTGTGATTTCCATGTAAGTTTAGAATCGATCAATAAGCCCAGAAACTTAATCTCATCTTTTTCTGAAACAGATATCCCGTTATAATTTGCATGTATATGATTTTCCCTACGTCTTTGTTCAAAATGCATAATGTGAGTTTTTTCTAAGTTAATTAGCAGATTATTACAGTTTAGCCATTCTATTGTTTGTCTTAGTGTGTTATTAACCTCTTCCTCATAGTTATACGAATCATCCGATTTAACAATAATTGTGCTGTCATCAGCAAACAATACTGTTGGATGTTTAATGTTATTGGGGAGATCATTAATATAGAGTAGAAATAATAACGGACCTAAAACACTCCCTTGAGGTACTCCATATTTTACCAGCCTCGATTTGGATTTATGTTTAATTTCTCTTTTGTTTACGGTATCGATATTTGTTATTTCTGTGAATTGTGTTCGTTTGCTTAAATATGATGTTAGTAGGTTGAGGATATTGCCGCGTATGCCATATCTCTCCAATTTGTTTATGAGAATACTGTGATCTACATAATCAAAAGCCTTCGTCATGTCCATGTAAATGGCGCAAATGGGTACTCTTTTATCTACGTTGTTCATTACAGTGCGTAGAAAATCATAAATAGCTAAATTAATAGATTTCTTTTTTCGGAAACCTTTTTGTTCTTCAACTAAAATATTTTTATTTTCTAGATAATTATATAACCGAGAGTAAATAACTTTTTCGATCACTTTTGAAAATATAGGTATCAATGCCACTGGTCTGTAATTTTTCATTAATGTTTTGTCTCCTTTTTTAAACAACGGCTTAATAATAGAAATTTTTAGCAAGTCTGGAAAAACTCCTTGTTCAAAGCACAAATTTATAATATGCGATAGTGGAAAACAGATAAAGTTATGTACTTTCTTAATTATATTTGTTGTTAAATTATCATAACCGGTACTTTTAGTATTTTTTAAAGATCTTATAATATCAGAGATTTCCTTCGGTGTACATGGATTTAAAAACATCGAGTCTTTTGACCTACCAATCTGTGATGTATTATTATCAATATGACACGGGGCAATCTGGTCAATAAAAAAGTCATTAAAGGCATTACAAATGTCTTCAGTTTTTATTATTTCTCTACCAAGGTGCATAATTTTTGAAATAGGTTCTCTAGGGAGGTCGTCTTTGTTACTATTTATTACTTTCCAGGTTGCCTTGCTTTTGTTGCTAGATGTTTTGATGAAATGGTTATTTTGCGCACATTTAGTAAGTTGTATAATCTTTTTATATCGTTTTGAATAGGAGATATATCGGTATTTATTGTTTTCGGTTTTACTATTCCGGTATGTCCATAATAAGTGACGTTTCATTTTACTGCAATTTTTTATGCCTCGAGATAGCCACTTTTGCTTTTTGTTTATTGTTCTTTTTACATATTTTTCTGGAAAACATAGAGTGTAAAATAATTTGAATGTGTTTAAGAAACACTCATAAGCAATATTTGGATCATTCATTTCGTATATTTCACTGAAACTCAAGCTACTAATACATTTTACAAATTTGTCTACTAAATCTTGAGAATAATCGACTATTTTTGTTTTCCATGAGTGTATGACACAAGACTTATTAACATTACATTTTAAAACCTGTGCAGTGTGATCCGAAAGTGCTGTTTCTATTATTTCCCCATTATTACCGCGATCATTATGAAATATGTTGTCTATGCAAGTGCCGCTAGATAGACGGGTAGGTTCATTAGCTAAAGTTTTAAGATTATATCCTTTGACTAAGTTTACAAGTGTTTTAGTATTTATGTCCTGTTTTAGTAAATTTATGTTATAGTCGCCACAAAGAATTATTTTTTTATTGGATCTACCACGTGTTATTTGATGTAGTAAATTTTCTAATTTATCAAAAAATATTTGGAAATGTATTTTTGTATTAGTACTTTTAGGCACTCTATATACGCAAATTATTATGATGTTATGTTTTTTAAGTAGAATTCCGCAACACTCAAAAATGTTTGGTACAGAGAATTTTTTTACCTGTGGTATTACTTCAAACTCGTGAATGTTTCTGACTAATATGCACGAACCTCCTTTCCTATTATTTCTACAATAACTGTCAGCTAATGTGTAGTTAGGAATCGTTAGTATTTTATTATCAGATAATACCATATTGTGTTCAGTTACACACAGGACATCTATCATCTTGTTTAATCTAGACCGTTCATCCAATACTACAGTTAACATATCTGCCTTATTAATCAAACCCGATATATTTTGGTGCATTACATAAATTGAGTTATAGACGAAAAAAGTTTTGATTTATTTCCCTAACAGACTTATTTAAAGGTGTACTTTGAGCAACGTTAATCATTTTTTGTTTGCGGGA
Source organism: Heliothis virescens (assembly GCA_002382865.2). Taxonomy (NCBI): domain Eukaryota; kingdom Metazoa; phylum Arthropoda; class Insecta; order Lepidoptera; family Noctuidae; genus Heliothis; species Heliothis virescens. The sequence goes on along the minus strand of NWSH02000008.1, from coordinate 11,958,231 downwards.
ATATGAAAAGTAATCCGTAATTGTTTTTTGTTGTAAAGTCACTTTACGACTTTTAACTAAAATATCCTGTGTATTATAAGTATTTGCTTGGCGCTGTATAATGTTTTTCTGAGGAATAAATTTTTTATTATAATCAATTGTATCAGTAATTAAGTTTATTTTGCTACAGATTAATTTTAAATACGCATATCTATTATTAACATTCTTATGGTCAATAAACTCACAATTATCAAATTTCTTTGAGACACACTTAATCATGTTATTTAGTTTGTTTTCATTTAAATATCTATTTTTACCTGTTTTTAACAAGATTACCGACGCTTTAATATTTTTTAAAATACAGTAAAGTTCATGTGACAGTTTCTGCGGATCCTTATCTTCTTCCCCTACCTGTAGCACTAATTTATCATGTTCATTTAACTGAAGAGAGTTACAGATGTTTGATATGAAGTCAGTAGTCGTATCAGGATAAATCAGCCCTTGTACGATATATTTATCATAGCATGCTAATATTCGGGTTAGTAAAATTCAAAATCAAAGCCCCTAATACTTCGTTCCTATTTCGTATTGGAGAGAAATAATGACGTATATTATTCGTTAATTAGAGGTAGAAAAATAAAAAAATAACATTTAACAGCTCATAATGTGTCAAGTAGGTACATCCATTTACTTGTTACGAAACAGAACAAACTTACCCAATTATTCGTATACCTACTGATGTATAAGGAAATGTGATTACTTTAACCACTAAGGCGGATAAGTTTTCCAGGAAAAACAGAAAATCACGAGGAAGAAAATGTGTTTTCATTACGAGGTGTTTTACGAGTATGTTATTGTGTTCATACATAGTTCTTACCTTAATAAAACTGAATTATCTCGGAACTGTATATATTTTTGCTCGGAAATATGTAGACGCAGAAAGAATTGTAACCTTATGCTACTAAAAGCTGACCGTTTCATGATTAGAATATAATTTATCATCGTATGTAGTTTATTATGTTGTGGGTGTATGCTGTATGCTTTTTGAGTTTTATAAACTTAGCAATAAGCCCCCGGGCTGGTGAAAACCCGTGCATCGGGAAACACGTAGGTAAATGATGGTCAACCTAAATAATGTCCCCCCAATCATGCCGAATTGTCATCCTATCGGACTATGAGAGTGAGGGAATAGAGAGTGCACCTGTGCACTATAATATGTCCTGCGCAGCTGGCTGGTCTCCTTCCAGTCGCCATGGCTGACATTCGGTCTGGATGATTTTTTTTTATGTTCTGTGTTTATATTGCTTTATGTATAGATTACACGTATTGAAATAAACTAATCTAAAAGAAGTGGCTATAATTACAATCCCTGGACCTGTGAGCCAATTTCTTACATAAATCCGCGCATAAATTATTTTTACCAACATTTAAGCATGAACAGGAAATTATTACCAAAAGCTTAGAAAATATTGAAAAGAATTTACGTCACACCGGTAGAGCATTCCATCGTCGTTTTCAATAATAACGAAAAAAAGCAATTCTATTCAGTCTTGAAAAGATGGCCGCTTGAATGAATTCGCTTATCGCGATATTTCTTTGAATGAAGATACAAAGTGCTATAAGTTGTGCTGGAGGCTTTTCAGTGTGCACTTGCAATCAAAACTCTGTTTATTTTGCTAAGGTAAGGTAGTACATATTATATGAGGGTGTTTTCGTACTGTGTTGAATTCATTTAAGCAAATTAGATTACGGATTCTCCTATGGGTATTTTTTGCGATACTTTGTATAAGTTGTGAGTAGCGGATTTGTGGCTATACAAACGCTATGTTATATCATTAATATCTACAAATATGATCTCATTTTCAGTAGTGGCATGAAAAAAAGGCGGATGAAGGTGATCTCTTAAGAGATCAGCTGCCGTGGCCGACTAACCGTCTGGATGCTATTATTAATATTATGTACTCCAAGTACATAGTAAGTATCTATAAACTTAGGACCGTGCTTCCACTTACTGCTCTTCAGAAAAAAAGTAGCCAAAGAAAATATGCAGCAGCGATGGAAATTTTGCTTTTTGGCGTAACTACTTGAATATATAAACACCCCTCTTAGTTTTGTTTACGCGGCTTAATGTTGAAAACAACGTTGTTGTTTCAGTTATTAATGGAGCCGATATCTGCGCAGTTATCGAAGATTTGGTGTATGACCATGAAAATAATAAATAAGGCAAATATTTTCAAAATATTATTTGTCAACATTTTTAGTATGCTTGCAAAAAGGCTTTTGATAGACAATTTTTGAACAAAAGGTAATCTTACAAAATACAAACATACCTTATGGAAATATTGCGATTGAAATTAAATTTTCACTTACAGGTAGGAGATAACATGAAGAAGGTACCTAAAAAAAATCCTCTATACTTACCTACATAACTGACACCACAGCAAAAGCCAGTATAAAATAAATTGACCTATCATCGAGACTCACCATCATTAGGCAGCTGAGAGCTGTTACGGTTTCCCCAAAATCCCTATCACGAGGGGACTCGGTCTAATTTAATTACGTCACTGATGACGTCATCATACTGGCCCTTGTTTTATTTAAACAGCTTTAGACGTTGTTTGAGTGGCGGCCATTGGGATATGTATTTATTCAAGTAGACTTTTGAAAGCTGTGTTTTGAATATCGTATTTGTGTTTTAGGTATTTGACTTTATTTGTATGGTTTAATTGGAGTTTTTATTTTAGAGGTAATAATATCGAAGGTAGTCTGTTTAGGATTGGTTGTGGAAAAGTGGCTGAGTAGTTGCTTACTGAATGCTAAGCATTTTAAGTCGAAATTATGAATGAAATTAAGTTTTCATGTTTGAACAATTTCCAAGTAACTGTGTTCTTAATGTTAGATACCCTTTCAATTAAATAAATATAGTCTTCATGTTACTGAGGTTATCTGTTCAAAATTATAAAATTACCAGAAAGAAAACAAAATTATCTCTACAGCAAGTAAATACCGCACCAAAAATTGTTGCCAAACCATTTCCCGGGAAACAGAAATACCCGGCAAACTGTCGGCTCCAAAACTTTTAGGGGAATTTTAAACCGTCACATTTCACATCATAAGTACATACTAACATTTTAATATTTTTAAGCGAGACAGGAAATATAGGGCTGCCAACTCGCAGCCGCAGTTTGCAATAAGTTGACAAAAGGAAATTGGATGTCGCATGTCAACTATGGTACAATACTCGCTCGCAATGGCTGAACCAACTTTTCGTATTGACAGGCTTTCCGATGCATTGCAAACGAATGTTAATTGTCTTTTAATTTTAGAATGGTAGTTGCAGTTTAGAATGGGGTGTAGTTCTGTTGTTTTGTTTGAAATATGGTTCCGATAATCACTGAAAATTACAGCAATAAAAAAATAACGGAGTTTAGTAGCTTATTTGAATAGCTTTTGGAGGTAAACTGTGTTTTGTTTTTGGTTCTAATCATTTATTAGTAGTAGGTAAATAATCCAGACACTTTAATTTGTATGTACAAGACTTCAATGTAAACTTGTTTAACTACATTGTCAATGAGTGATACCTTGTATAAACATTATATGATATACCATCCGTTTGTTGAACAGTGTCAAACTACGGTAAAATAAATTAATAAACATTGGCCGTGTAGAAAAACAATAAGTATCGTAGAAAATTACTTGTTTCCAGGAAATATTGCTAACAAGAAAATGGCTTGATCATGTAACTTTTATATAGCTGTAACATAAGGGCTTGGGAACGTTAATCATAGCTCACATTATAGCATCGATTATCATTATATTATTATACAATCGAAGTAGTTGTAAAATAAAAGCTACACTATTCACTGGAATCATACTTAAACAATGCTTACTTTATAAATAAAATAATAGTCTGTTAATTACTCTTTCAGGCTATATGAACTAAACCGATTAGATTAATTAGAGATTAGATTTTAAATTGAGGTAGGTGGTATGTAGTTCCCATGAGACGCGAACGTTGTTATTGGCGAAATTTTACTTTACCTATCTATACTAATGTTATAAAGCTGAGAGTTTGTTTGTTTGAACGCGCTTATCTCAGGAACTACTGGCAGAAGCTAGTAACTAATAAAGGAGCCTGATTAGCCAAGAGAAAGTTTAAGAAGTTTAATAATACAAAATTAAATATCTAACAAATGTGTATAACAAAGAAACAGCCTCATAACAAAAATGAGGTTACATAGTCGCAAAAATACAAACTTCCATTTTCTACGCCCTAATGAGCGCCATTTAACCTCATGATTTACGACCTTAAACATTTCTGAACCTTTCTAATCTTCGTTCGATCTAAATATTAGTAACCAGCTGTTACCCATGGTTTGGCGTCCCGAGGGAATAAATTCCCGCATTCGGTTAAAAGGTATATGTTATTCTGATGTATAACTGAATATTACTGCCAAGTTTCATCAAATCCATTCAGATGCTTTTACTCGTAAGACTAGAAAACTTCTAAACATGTATATATTATGCATGTATATTAACTTTAATTACGGATCCTGACTCGTGGTATATAGTGATTAAACGTACTGTTTTTTTGAAGTCTCAACCTAGTTCTATACCGAAGGTCATCATATACAGGTTAGCTGTTTTTCTGATTACAATATTAGCGAGGATTCATCTCCGTTCAATCTATGTCCTTAATTACGACCGCAGCGTCATAATTCGCGTAATAGCTTTAAAACGTGTGCTATCATGGCTTCGGCGAATTACGTAAAAGATCCGAAGTTGGCCGAAAGCCAACGGATAAAGCCGACACGGGTAGTTCAACAGGTCACCACGTAAACCTGAAACATTGGCCTCTTGAAATTTTATCGCCTTTTATTTATGATGTGTGAAGCTCTGGGGAATGGCATTTTTGAAATATGATTTGTCATACTTACATTCGAGGTATGAACAGACAACATTGCAATTGTCTCATTATCATAAGTACGTGTTCTTCTTATAGATGATTCATACATGGCACCGTCCTCCACAGTAGGTACTGGTGATATGTATCTCTGGTTGTTCTAACATCTATAAAATCCACTCAATTTTATTCCTAAAGCAACACCCGATCGCGCGGATAAGTGCTACGGAATCCGCTTACTGCTGCGATTGTACCTCGTCATAAATAGTCGTCTCTGAATCGTCATAAATACAAGTAACTCATAAGTTACAGCCTAGCTTGAAAAATAATAAATCTACGTGTTAAGATATAAATGTCGTATAAAGATTTATTGAAAGAACGAGATACGAAGAATGAATTTAAATAATGCATGTGAATTGATTGGGAAAATTTAGTTATACTTTATAAAACATTGAAAAAAAAACTGAAATGCGTAATGAATATTTCCAACATTATTGTTCTTAAAATTAAATAAACACAGGTGTGCATTCAAAACAGGTTAATGAGCTTTGCTTCACTACTTTTGACACGTGTCGCAACGTTTCCAAACTTTATGCCGAATGCAATGAAATTTCGTGAGTTCTATACATAGAATGAAAAGCAAAACACGTTTGAGTGTCACCTGTGCACTGAAAAACATAAATATATTTGAAACATCAAAGTATGAATATTTTCATAACTTTTATTTTATTTTAGGTATAGTTACCGTTATGTTTTTCTTTGTTTACAAAGAAATTCTGTTGCCCACGTAAGAATTAAGATACATTATATAGTTTGATAACATGTTAGCTTTTTAACCACAAAGATTTAATGACTAAGAAGTCATTAAATCTTTGTATCTCTCTTATATTTTTTTTGTGGCTTGATTCATACCAGGCCAGCAATATAATATAAAGATACAGGTATCCTAAAAAGATAGAACCCAGAGCGTCGATTAGATCATTTATTTTCTACGCGTCAAAGAACATCCAAGCCGGCGTTTTTACTTTAACATTATCGGGACACAGAAACCAGACCAGACTCTAACTGGAATGTCTAAGTAATTAGATTTATATCTGGCATAGGAAAAGCTAAAATGCTTAGGTATTATAAAGCCTAATGGAAAGTTATGTAGATATTTCAGTACCGAAAATAACATGAAAAAATTATTTAAAGCATGTTTTTTTTTGAAAAACATTAATTAGAAGGTTGTTCAGACTAAAACATAATCTTCTTTAACAAACCCTAATTGACTCGTTACGAAGCTTAATATACTTTTTTCAGAAATCCAAATCTGATTTAAGGAGTTCCTGAAAAACAGAATTAACTTAATTATAATACTTCGGGGTAGCTAATTTTTTTTCGAGAACAAGTCATTATTTTGTCCTTTGCTTGCGAGACCTTTTTTAACTAGGTTTGCCTTTGTGAATTTATTTTGTTGATACCCGAACTCCGAGAAGTTACCTTTTTGATGTTGAGCAGCATTCAGTAGGTAAGGGTTAGGCCACTATTATGTGAATTAAATAGCGAAGTATGATATGATTAGGTACATAAAAGTTGAACTAATATATAATTTTTATATAAAATATAATATTTTTTATTTCCAAAGAAAACTATACTAAATGGATATTTTTTGCACATCTAAACATATAAGTATACTTTTGTGTCTATTTTGAATCATGATCTAGGAGTAAGTACTCTTGTTTTTTTCAGATTTCATTGGAAACATCCTAGATAGTTAGTTGGCTTAAAGACTTAAGTCAATCCTTAAAGATTTTTCTTCAAAATTTTAAACAAACAAATATTTTCAGTGCGCAATGGTACCCTCACATTTTAGTACGTTTTTGTCAGAACAAAACAAAAGTGAGCTGTAAATCAGTGACGTCATAATTTCAGTGACGCGGGCTTGCCTTCCGGAGCACCTGAGCCGAAACAGTGCCGTTTTGCTTCATGTGGATTTACTTGTATTTATATACATATTTATACTTTAGGTTATTAGGTATATCAATCTCGTTAATATTACAAATATAAATTTTTGTGGGTGTAGTTATTTAGGTGTTAGTTCCTTAGTCATATTTTAATGGCTGAACGAAATTAGTTGAATGAAATAGAAGGTCCAACTTTAAACTTGAGATACGTCTTATTTGGGTGTGATAAGTACAAGATTTTTGCATAGATAGAAGCGTTTTTAAACCAGCGGACCTTTTCCAAGCAACAACGCTTGGTTTATGCGTACGTGTCACGCGTATATGTGAAACACTTTTGCTGCGCATGGCAGAAATTCACTTTTGCGAAAGCGCTGTTAAACACTGACTTATCGATGAAGTTCCTAACATTAAAAAAAAGTTTTCAATAAATTAAAATTCAAAACCCCAAAAACAGCAAAAAGGCAAATAAATCCTCCCAAATCTGTGAGCTCTAACATTTTGCTAAAATACTATTTTATGTTAATAAGGATTACCTTAACTAGTGTACTTAAGAGATTTACAATCCACGTGTAGCTAATGAAAACGCTTACATACCCCTGAATAAGTAATAAGGGATAATAATGTATAAAATAACTGGCTTATATTGACTGTATGTACAGACAACAGCAGGTTAACCTACCCCAATCTGTCAAATTTTACCAATCGAACATAACCATCTATGACAAAAATTTGACAGATTGTGGTAACTTGCAGTGGCGTAGCTACGAAAGGGCCAGTGCCCCGGGATTCCCAAGCTCAGGGGGCCCCCGAATCATTACCACAAAATGACGATCACACTGAACTTTTCAAAGTTATTCTTTCCAACCTAGGCATCGCCGCTACTGGAGGGCCCCCATTTTTCTATTTGCCCCGGGGCCCCTGGTTACCTAGCTTCGCTACTGGTAACTTGATGTCTGTACTGGATAGGAAACTAACAAAATAAGACATAAAGATAATTGAGGAAAAAGGTAGATTGTTGAAAACAATGAAGTTTAACTAATAGCGTCTGTTTGACGAGTAATAACAATTTACTTTGGAAACAGTTTTTTATCATGGCCGCTTTTACGACACTTAAAACGATTGGAGTAGTTTAATTCCAGATTATGTACAAAGTAGTGGTCCTAAATTCTTATTTTTAAATTCTGTAACTCGTTTACCGCCGCGAATATTGAAAGTTAATAATATATTTTTTTAAAAGCTTGTACATTGCTCAGTTATTAAAACGAGAAAGTGAATCTGTTTTCTGGTAATCAGATTTTCACGCTAAAACTAGCGTACCGATATAAATGATTGATAGGTACAGACGACAGCACATCAAGTTACCACAATCTATCAAATTTCAATAACAAATTTTCAACCTTATCACTATAGTGGTAGGTTAATGTTTGATTGGTAAAATTTGTCAGTTTGTGACCTGCTGTTGTCTATACACTCGTATTCTAACGTCGGAGCAAGGATATAGGCTACGTTTTCCGGGTGCGGGAAGTCATTCGCGGAGAACAGCTAGTTGATAATTTAAATTAAAAAGCAGGCAGGCAAAATTACAAAGTTACAGACAAAAATGATTCTCAAAAATATGACTGGATATTTTGCCTTTATTTTGTGAAGAAAACTTGCTAGTACACAAGTATTTGTTATGCTAAATACATGATATTTAGCATAACAAATAACTTATAGCCTTTCGTTAGCATATTGCATGAAATAAAGAGATTTGCTGGCGTAGGTATGATCTTATTTCTATGCAGCTCTCAGCTGGCATCTTGCTTAATAACATTGTAGATTGTAATGAACTACGTAATTTAAATATCGATCAGATTAATGAAATAAAAACGTTTATATAAGTACCTAGTGATGTTATTTGTTTATGTAAAATTACTACGTTTTTTTAGTCGTAAAAATACTTTTTATGAAACACAATGTGAACCGAACGACCAGTGACGTATTTCATTGTTTCGAATAGATTCGCAGGTTCTAGATAAAGCTATCTGATACGTAGTGCCATGGAAATGTTTTTAATTTTGGCAACCTTTCTATGGCGTGATCTGTCACATAGCTATCTTTATCTAGAACCCGTGAAACTAGCCGTTAATGATGTTATTAAAAATACATAGATAAAGTACCTTCAAACATTTGTCTTTGAACGCTATAGACATGTAATTATCAACGTTCTCATAACGTTAGGTGCACATAACCGCAGGTAGGTTCATTTTATCTCGTGTTTGAGCGTAGCACGGAACGTTTCACATAAATCATTAGGGCGAGGTTATGACTAGGGCGTGCGTGATAAAATACAGATACAAGCTACGATCGAACGTCGTATCGATTTAAGGCTAATGATGAAATTGGAGGTCGACTTTGAAATGTTTTGTTCAAGATTTTGAATTTAGACGAAAACTAAAAAAAATGCGGTTACGTTGTAATAAAGAGCTTTCATTATTCTTTATATACTAATCTATATTAATATAGTAAAGTGCAAACAATATCTTGTTAGTTTTTATTCCCATTTAGTTTTCTTTTGATTCATTTATTTAACATACATTTACATTTTTAAATATTTCATAAAACATAAAAAACAAGGCTTTTAAAAATATTCCCATTTAATTACAAGTACCATAAACTATATTTTATCTCAGTAGTGGAAGAAGTTCCCCGGACGGGGGTGAAGCCGCACAAAATAGCTAGTTTATTAGACACTGAATTTTGAGTCAAAATTTAAATCGAATCTAACATTATTTTTAAACTATGCAAACATTATAGTTCATAACTTTTCTCTTTGATCACAAACATCAACGAGTAATTCATAGTTCGAAAGAAACAACATAAGTATATAAGTAGGTATACAACTAAGTCTATAATACTCGAACCAGAGGCTAAAATAATAAAGAGTTCCTAGAAGTGCCACAAACTAAGAGAAACCTCGTATCATTTTATATCACAAAACCATAAAGTAGCCCGACAAATCGATTCAAAGTTTGTCTTTTCCTAAGAACTTCAGTCTTCCACACAATGATTACGTGTTTTTAGTTGAACATGCTATTTTGAACTTTACTGACACTAAATAAGGTTGAAAATCATATGTTGTAAGCATACGACAAGATAGGTACTTCGAAATTGTTTCTAAGACAAATATTGTAAAGTTATATGATGTTTGTAATAATTGTTTAACAAGTGTCTGTTATATTTTAGGAATTCGGAACTCCAAAAGGAAAACGACACGTGTTAAGTAAAGCGATTTATACATGTGTTCAACGAATAATTCAAATCAATTCAATGATAATTTGTTTCAGATTTATTGACCAACAAAAAGTGTTAAATGAGTTAGCATTAAAACATAGAAATTACTTTAAATAATTACGATATAAGGCATGCATGATGATAAGATTTAATTAAAAAAATTCGGGAAGTGTATCATATCATAAACTCTCAGCAAAATTGTGAAGTATCCGCCCTCTAGATGTATCTGAGAAGCCAATAAGACAGCTTTTTTTATAAAAATTTCCCGAAAATTGTACGAAGGCATTTTCCAAGAAAATAATATTCCTAGAATAATTTTATTTAATAGCTGTGATGACTCGACCGCTGCTTGAAAAGGGACTAAATGTTATTAAATGTATGAAATTTTCATGATCAACACAATTTTTATAACCATTTTTACTTTACATAAATCGTGCCGCTCAGATTTGACTGCCTTTAACTACTTTTTTCAAAAAGTAATAAATTATAATACAAAACTCTACAAATCTTTGTAGTATTTGTTATTGTTCAAACTAACAACCTCTTTAGATACAAGTTGAAAAGTTTGGCATTGTATAATTTAACACAATACTAATTGCAATAATCTAACAGCTCATTACTAGGACTCCATACAACAGTTTCTATAATACAATAATAATAATACAGTTCGATCTTGTAATCGCTTCCCAATAACACGCTATTGTGTTGTATTCACCGGGGAATGAGATGTACAAATTGGTGCAAATGTATGTCGCGACTGTCTATTGTTATAGTTGCAGGAATATGAACTTGCTTGATTAGATGTATGTGGCAATATTAAGTTACTAGCCTCTGCCAGCGGTTTCACCCGCATCCCGTGGGAACTTCTCGGCCTATAGCCTTCCTCGATAAATGGGCTATCTAACACTGAAAGAATTTTCCTAATCGAACCAGTAGTTCCTGAGATTAGCGCGTTCAAACAAACAAACTCTTCAGCTTTATAATATTAGTATAGATAAGTGCCTGAACAAGATACCAAAAAACCAGGATTATAGGAACATGAGTCTCGAATTACCTACTCTAACGGCCACTTTCGCAGATTCTAGATAAAATTCTATATAGCTATCTAACAAAAGTAGTCAAAATTTTAAACATTGCTATGGTAATATCTATCACATATATATCTAGAAGTTTTGAAACTAGCCATAAGTATTAGGTAGAAAAAAGCTTAATAAATCTAGCTTGATAATTACCAAAGTTAAGAAACATGTATTCATAATTATAAGGATTCAAATCCTCCAGCTATGATTAATGAACAGAAAGAAACTTCGAACGAAAACACAGTCAAAGCAAAACCTACTTTATGTTTACGGAATATCTACCCTGAAAGTTTTAACTAACACTCCAACAATAATAGCAGGCATCCCTCATTTCGTATTATCTAGGACAATTCATAATAGCAACATTGCAAGGCGGGCACCGTTTTTCATATCTGTGCAAATTTAACTTACACAGTGCAATGTGAAATGCTAAATTGTAGGAGTGCTTTGTAACCCGCGTGTTGTGAACCATAGTACAAGCAAACAAGGTTTCAGGACAATAAAGATTGAGGAAGAGAAATTTTAATCATGATATTAATGAAAAAAAATGATAAAGAAATAAAAGAGTACAGACAGTACATCAAGTTATCACAATCTGTCAAATTTCTTCAATAGATTTTCAACCTTATCACAATAGTGGAAGGTTAATGTCCGATTGGACCTGCTGTTGTCTGTACAAGTAATCGTAACCATACACGTTAAAAAATAATATGATATTTTCATATCAAGACATATTTTTAGAAAGGTGCATTGGCGAAAAGGCCAGTAATTCGCCAAACAAGACCGTGAATAAATATAATTCACCGCAACGAAAATGCCCAAAAGAAGCTCTTTAAAAATGCAGTAAGAATTTTAGGAACATAAAACTTTTCACAATTTTGCCTAGCTTCTAAAAGTAGCAGAATGTGAATGCACTCTTAGCTGCATTATTATTCACCTCCCAAAGTTTTCTTTGTAGAAAATATGAATTTAAATGCAGAATGCAGTCACAAAGAGTGCTAAGCTTTGTACTGTTTTGCATCTAGATTATTGAATTAGTGTGGAATGTTTTAAACTTAGAATGACAATTTTATCATTTTCTTTCCTGTTATAAAGCAAGCATTGTTGTAATTATTTTTTCGGGTAATTTATATTGTCAGAATTCAGGACTACAAAGAAAGCCGACCTAAAGATCGTAAGGAGACCGCGGCTCATAATGATGAAGTCTATACTATAGTAACTAATACAGTTTACTCTGAAGACGAATATACATTATACTAAATCACCTGCAACAATAAATCTATTAACTGAATAGAGGTAAGCAAGATATAGTTACATCTACCTAGTTTATGTATTGCCATTTGATTGAGATGCTCAGCCATATAATAGCCTCTACAGATCTATTGCAAATGGCTCAATCAAAGCTTATTGTAGGTGATAATGATAGCTGTTCTATTGATTTTAATGATAAAGCAGCTCGCATTACTACTATTAATCAAAGGACAGATTGTAAGAGTAATAGTTTCTAACATTGAAAATGCAATAAACGATTTATTACTTAGCCTTTTTCCACAATGTTGGTGTCGGCTATCAGTCCCATAGGACGCAGCCGAGTACAAGTGTTTTGCTATATGCTCAAGCTTAATTGATATAATGAGCTTATTTGATTTTGATTTCCAAGTTTAGCCCTACCTTGGTAGGAATTTAGAAGTTTTATTTAAGTGTAGCAACTGAACCCACCATGCACCCAATTTGTGCATTCCAATGCACCCAGCATTGGAACTATGCTGGGTGACACCACATTCCGGCTCGCTGCGTGCCTACGCTTAGGTGCTCCCACTGGAGCTCCGCATCGCTGTCAATGCGGAGAGTCTGTGGACTGCCTTGGGCACCATGGTCTTTCTTGTAGCAAGAGCGCGGGTCGCATGGCACGGCACGCCAGTATTAATGACATTATTCGTCGGGCTCTTGTCACCGCCGGTGTGCCAGCTGTTTTAGAACCCAAAGGCTTGGCACGTGACGATGGCAAGAGACCAGACGGGATGTCCATAATGCCATGGAAGATGGGAAGGTCTTTGGTGTGGGACGCAACATGCGTCGACACCCTTGCACCTTCCCACCTTCCCAGTACGGCGAACTGTGTCGGTGCGGCTGCTGCAGCTGCTGAAAACCTCAAACGGCGCAAATATGTAAACCTTACCGGTAATTGCATGTTTGAGCCATTTGGGGTCGAAACATTGGGACCGTGGGGCCCGGGTGCCCACAGACTTTTCCGAGATATTTGCAAGCGTTTAGTGGAGTCTACTCGTGACCAAAGGGCTGGCCTATACTTCGGTCAAAGAATTAGCATTGCCATTCAGCGTGGCAATGCGGCCAGCCTTTTGGGCACGATTCCCGCTGACAGCGATGCGGATGAGTTTTTTGATACGTAATATTAATTTTATTTAAGTTGGTTTGTATATTATAATTTTAATTTAGTAATTTAAGTTTGTAAATATAATAATAAGTGTAGCAACTCTTTATAAAATAATAGACTTTACAAAAGAGTACGTTTTAATTACGACCGTTCCCCAACAGCAACACTACTACAATTACAGCAGAATGATTGAAATTTTCATTGTGTATCCACATAACTTTGCGCCGGAGTGTTTTAAACTGAAACTGTGGGCTGCCTGTCCGCATTCCGTAGTATATGGCACAGATGCCGAGGTTACATCGGTCAGTATTGCAGGCGTTATTAAATTTGTATCCAGTTCTGTGTTATGTATGTGCTATCTCGATAACGGTGGTGAAAGTGAGCGTTGAGAATTGAAGAGATAGTGTGTTTGAAATAGCCAGGTTTTATTTCGTTTTTGTTTACATGGGTTAACTAAAGGTTTATTTTGGAGAAATACTACTTGCTTAGGAAATCTGTTAGATAATTCTTGCAGTAAAACTTTATCAATTTCCTATAACGTATTTACGAGAACTAGCGAAATTTACAATTATAAATAAATCAATTGTCGCTGTGTATCCAAATCCAAACTAATATTATAAATGCGAAAGTAACTCTGTCTGTCTGTCTGTCTTTTCTTCACGCCTAAACTACTGAACCGATTTGTGTGAAATTTGGTACAGACATAGTTTGGAACTTGAAAAAGGACATAGGATAGTTTTTATTTCAAAAAATTAAAATAAAATATAAATTTATTCCGGACATACATCTATTGTTCAATACCGTACTATAAATGCCGAGCTGTTCCTATACTCCGTAGATAGATGGCGTTGATCTGATTTTTAGAGAGATCCCGCGAGATCGGGAACTATGTGGTTAAAACCAAAAAATTGCCGGAAGTCACTATTCCACGCGAACGAAGTCGCGGGCAAAAGCTAGTAAAAATATAAGCCGCAGGGTCATGCAATATACCAAATTATTTTTTTACCAAACAGAAAACACCAGTGTCATGGCACGACATATACTTAAAAGGCTTATTTTAGCCATTAACCCTCAAATGACGCAGGTCAACATTGAAAATAAAAGTATTATTAGCCGCCCTATTACCCGGTGACAGAATAAATTGGTATCGTTCGTTCTGACACGTGCAATTACCAACTGGCTGACCGGCGTGACTGACAGCCGGACGCCGGACACGACGGTATCGATTCACACGCCGCATGCGATGGACGCCGCCTGAATCTCGATTACCTACTGGTTACAGGTTTATAATTTTAAATGGAGTTCTATTTTTGTATGCCAGTTCAGCTTGCTAGCAATAGAAGGTATGTGTGTGCAAATGTGCATATTGTTATTTTATTGAATTAAGGTGAGCTTTTGTGATACTGGAAGGTACAGGAACCTAGATGAACGCGTAATTGGTTAAAGATATAAAGTTTCTAGGTATATATGAAATGTACCTACTAAAAATAAAAATTGACAAATTGTTATTCCTCAAGGCTAAAGCCATAGGAGCCTCGAGCCTGAAATTGTCAAATTGACATAGAATTGTTTTAATGTCATCTTAGTTCTTGTTAACTTAAATAATGGCGTCCTAGCCGATTGACGGCCAAGCGGCTGTTCTCATATAAGGAGATCATCCAGTTGTTTAGGACATATTATAGTGCATAAGAACAGCAGACACAGGTGCACTCCCTATTCCCTCACTCTCATAACCCGATGGGACGGCAATCCGACACGACCGGAGAGAGATCAGGCGCAGGACCGACATTAACGTGCTCTCCGATGCACGGGTGTATCAATCACCAACTTCCAACTCCGGGCTGCTTTATGAAAGTGGCTGGTTTTAGAAAACCCGCAAAACGATTTCGGCCCGACCCGATATATCGAATCCGAGACCTCGTGCACAGCAGTCGGCTATGCCACCACTATACCAACGAGCCCGTGAAAGAAAACAAAGTTATTTTTAAACCACAAAACTAGGACTTTCGTACTTTCCTAGTAGCTTATTGTCCCATTTAACATTAAAACGTTGTAAAATTCTGCTACAATCTTCATCTAAGTCCCAAACTGTCACTGCGGGTTCTTCATGCAACAATGTATAAACGTTGCGATGTAAACGGTACTCTAGCTTATGTTATGAGACATAACTTGGAGTTTTATTCGTCTCTTGAGGAGCTTTACTGTATACTGCATATTGTGATGACCTCCCTCGTAAATTGTTGTGCGTGTAACTGTAGGTACTTCATTGTAGTCTGTTTAAAGCTGGACAAATGCCGGTTTGACGAATGAACTTAAAGTTTCTTTTGAAAGTTAATAATTTTGAAGTCAATACAAAATTATTTGTTTTAACTTCAAAAATATGTTTCAATGAAAATTTCAAAAGAAAAAGAATCTAAAATTAATTCAGTGAAACGACAACTTATTTATATTGAAATTGATTAATTTTCCGATCTCGAACTTAATAGCTAAAATATCAACAGATTAATCTCTACAATATTACATCACCTATTAGCTAATTTTCGAAAAAATATTAAATATTATGTAAAACTAATTCCACAAACGTACGTAACCATCTGTTTGCAAAACTAATCTTCCACCAACGCCGACTGATGCAGAACTAACCTCACCTTTAGCGCATTATTTTCAAATGTCACCAACCATTAGCCAGCTGGCCATAAATAGGGCTCACTCGAGCCACTGCTCTAAAAAGGTCACAAGTGTTTATACGACACGTGACCTTTGCACGACAGATCAACGGTATCTGCATGGAAAGGTAGTGGGTGGGTGTTTTTATAGAATTTGTTTGAAAGTTTATTGGTGCTGTTTCGAATTTGAATGTGGAAGGTGATAGTAACTTCTTAAAAATTGAAGACAAAATTCGGATTTCAAAAAAAAAGTACTTGCAATTAAGTAATTGATTCGGCGTTACTTCATAATATGTAAGCAATTTATTTGTGTTGAAAGTTGAACATTATAATTCTGTCTCAGAAATTACTTTTACATTTTTATGTCTTGAAAAGTTTAGTTTTATTACAAGTTTATACTTAATATGATAAAACGTTTCAGTTAGGCGTTATGGCTAGATCTCACACAAAAACTCTTAGAAAACCTCTATCCTAAAAATAAATACACTTACTCGTAAGAATAAAAAATCACTTGGATACATACACACCTGCGAATTTTACTTGTAAATATAAATTACTTACTCACCTTGTTTGAACAAAATCGACGAAGCTTCAAAATGCTAAGAAGATACAAAATAAAGGGAAGACGAGGCCTTGTTTATTAGACATAAATACTCAATACTCACGTATTTTTACAATTTCATTAATACAATTCAGCCGCTTTCTTTGTGAAATTTAATATATTATAAATCAAATTTTATTACGAAAGTCGACTATTGCTAAAGCAAAAATGCTGCTAAATGGCCTCAAGGGTTTTTATTTCTCTCATAAATCATATTAATTGTTTTCGTGCACCGACCGCCTGAAAGGGTTTGGATTCGTTCTTAGTACCCGTCATTGTGTAATGCCATCGTCCCTCCATTGTTTTTACGCAACTCGATTAGCAAATTTTAATTAGACCAATGTGTACCAAATTGAATTCCGTACGTTCTTTATTCAAAAAAGAACCTTTGACAACGTATTTTAAATTACATTTCGAATGGCACAACGTGTGAATCGGCGCAGGTTTTTTCCAAATTTGAATTTATTTGGTTCGCTACACACAATGGCATAACACAGACAGTGCCGGCGTAAAATACTTACCTTTATTTTCATCCAGTCAGCGCTGCGTCAAATCCTTACAGATTTTATGTGAGGACCCCGGGGGCTTGCAAATAAAATTGAAACCCTTTGTAATGCAAGAAAATACCCTTTGAATATCAATATTAGAGAAAGCTGGTATCACGCCTATACTTGGCGATCAGGTTTGTTTTTGCCGTGCATTTTCATGCGAGGTTGAATATGAAATATACATGCATTTGTGGTGAATAGGATTTTAGCTTTTGTAACTTTTTTATATGAATGGATAGAATTTGAATCGGTCGGAACTATTTGTATAGAAAATATTGTTTGGAAGCTCTTTTTCATATACGAAAAGCATTTTATTATAGTGATTGTGCATGTACTCGTACATACATACTTCCAATATTTATTTTAAAGCAGAAAAAACGTACCATCAGAATAAACAAACTGCAATATCATTTACCTCTTTTTCATTAAAATTTCAAATTACCATTCCATAAAAAAAAAAACATTTTAACGAACCAGAGATAACCATTGTCCTTCTCGAGACCTCTAATTAAAGAGTTCGTCGAGCGAAAAGGTATGCAATTATAATCCCCTGTACGGCTCTCGAGACAGTCAAATTCAAATTGCAGCTGGGAATTATTCCAGCCAGTATGCTGTCGTGTCAATTAAACATGCAACTGTATAGATATTTCTCTTGTCTTTGAATATTATTGCACGTATAGTTGGATTAAGTTTGTTGCTTCGTTGTTCTTGTTTGATTAACAATCTCAATTTTGTGTTTGTGCGGGCAGTACTGTTTATTGCTAAAAATATTTTATGAAAATCTGGACTTTAAAGAATAAAGAATCATGATGATCAGCACTCGTTCGTTCTCTGAGATAAGAAGAGGCCTGTGCCCCGTAGTGGCATAATAAAAAGGCTGATGATGTGAGATGAATTTCTTAAAAAATACGGTTGAATATCTACTTCAAAATTGAGTTCAAAGATTTCACCCGAATACACATATATACAAAAAGCTTTATAAAAGTTTTTGATTACGATATTGTAAGTAAATAAACCTTTTTAGTTCAATAATTAAATAGACCTTAAAAAAAATCACTGTTTCCATAATTATTACAGTCTCTCTACAGTTTTACAATTATTACTCTCTTTTGCAACATTAACTCTATGTTGCAGAATATAACTTATACAGCTTGTACAAAACCAACTTTATCAACGTTATATAGAACTTTTCGTTCAAGGAGATGTAATCATGAAATAATATTCATGTAGACAAAGTTATATAACATGTTTTCTCTCAACTTTATCTGAGCTTAAGTGACGCATTGTGACTACGAGAATGTTGAAATGAATTCATTCTGTGTTCATGTATTTTATCAGACACTAGTTATTCCTCGTGGTTTCATCCACGTCCCATGGGAGTTTAATTACTACTAGCTTTCCGGGGATTACTTCTCGTACCCCAATAAAACGTAGCCGTATTAATCTGCTATGTAAACCATGCTACTACCTACTATGTTTCATGAAAATCGGCTCAGCATTTTTTGCGTGAAGGAGTAACAAGCAAACTATTCGTTTTATTATATTAGTATAATGTCACTCGGAGATGATGTAGCTTCCAAATAGTGAAAGAATTTTTTAAATTGGTTCATTAGTTTCAGAGCATTTGACCACAAATAAAAACAAAAATGATTTTTCTCTCTATAATATTAGTTGAGTTAGAATATAAAGTGTTCTTATTTAACCTTTGATATTTGATAAATAACGGTAAAAGATTTGAATGGTAAATATCCGTGGGCGGCAATAATCGCTTATACTCACACACGCCGCCTCTGCTCTACCTACGTCTGCTCTGTTCGTATGCCCAATCACACTTAATTATATTATTATCTTTAATTAATTTGATTAAATTATATTATATCTAAATTAACATAATAAAGAGGAAATATTTTTTGATTGTTTGTACCCTTAAGGCCCCAAAACTACTGAAGCGACTTGAAAATTTCTTTCACTGTTGGGAAGCTACACTATACCGAGGGTGGGTGTGGGTAAGCACAAATTCTGAATTCACGACTACCTTGTTGTTTTTCACTTAGTTATTTGTTTCCCAAAGATACTTTGAACTTATAAGAGGAGAGAGAAGAACCGAAACGTCCTCTTCGGCCGCCTTCGAAACCAACGCTAAGTAACGAGTTACGTTAGAAGAATTTGTTTTCTTGGTACGAAACGTCATCTATGGTACCTAGTACACTTCCTATCTAGGTAACTAAAATAAAAATATCTACGCGCTAGAGGGTTAATCTGCTATACTAAAACCAAATTCATTTTTCGACACAAAACTAAATCTAATTCCAATTCAACATGTACCTGAACAAAGATTTAAACCAAAGCAAAAACTAAAAACACACGTCATGTCTCATCCTGCTAACTTAGCGAACTTGTCGCCTAGTGTGCAGCGCTCCTTACTCGTACAGTGCCGGTGCCAAGTTTGTCCCATTAGCATTAAGCTCCGCGCTCGCCCCAGTCGCAACTTGTTGCAATTTCCACAAACTTTACCTTACCTACCCAATACTATGCAATTTGCTACTTCATCCAATGAAACTAGACCTTTGTTCGCGAACTGTTTTATGTCCTATCTTTTATTTAGTTTTTTGTTTGTTATGTCGTGATTTATTTAGATCTTGTTTGCCAGCTTTGTGTTGTTTTGCAGCCAATAACAATCAATAAGTAAATAATGCTAGCGTTTTCACATTAATGGACTTTGTCGCGCTTATGCGCTCGGCTTTTCTATGCACGACAAATAATAATTCTATGCGGCAAGAAACCGCAAATGTCATTACAAGTGTATACAATATGTAAAGAAAACCCCGTCTGTCCCATGAAGGTATTGTTCCTGACTCAGATACGATTCCATTTATGACTACCTCGTCCATACACTAGTAAACAAAAATTACCCCTCAAAAAACTTTAAAAATAATTCATTAAATTACAAAAATCATATGGCAATACGGTTCAAGGGTCATCGTCTTCCGGGTAATGACATCGTAAGGTCATGAACCCAAATAAATTTAAAATACAATAGCCGGCGGTGCCTTTGACTAGAGACGTAACTCTTTAAATATTATTCAAATAAATGTCGCTGTCGATATCGATTGAAGTCAAAAATATTTCGTATCATAGGTGTGACTGTCAAATTATTATTAATTTAACAGTGCCAACGAATTGTTGAATTAATAATTAAATAATTAGTACGATAACGATACGTCTACTTTGCAATATTAATTCGTGTTTAACACTTTTTGGATAAGTTTATTTTTGCCGGGATTGTATCAATTTCACCAACTTCGTATCATAAGCCAGTTCGTTATTATGTGTAATTACTCTACTTCATGTAAATTATTCAAGTCAACACAATAATGATACATATCGATAACAAAATCGATATATCGCAAAAAAAGTGCGTCTCTAGTAAATTGCCTACTGATTTATGTTACACGGCGACGTATGTCACAAAGGCGGCGGCACTCTTTGAGAACATGCGGTGCCGGTGTCGGCTTATCGAGGCGGCGCACCTCAAAGCTAAAAACACAATAGCCTCAACACTAATAAATCAAATACCACAGAAATCGATGCTGTCGCTTTTTTAAAATTTGCCTAGTTTAGGGGAAATTTTAGCACTTTTGAGACAAAAAATAGGTACTTCAAAATTCATTATTATTGTTG
>NWSH02000008.1:11906024-11916989 GCA_002382865.2 Heliothis virescens | reverse complement strand
TCGCCATATCTGCAAGAAAAACTGTGTTTGGCCAAAATTTTCCCATATCTCGTATTTGTAGGCACATAGAATGAATGTAGTGGATCCATAGACGTACAAAATAACTCCATTATCAGATTTCGTAAAGTTTTACAAGAACTTTTCAGCAAATAAACACATTCTGTAATTATTCTATACTGTCGCATTGTGTGCATGTTATTTTTAATTGAATTTCGTTACAGNTTAAAGACAATGGTGTTTGCCTGTTATTGGTTATGTATTTAGCTTGTAACTTTGTGGCATGTATCGATTTTTCCTAAACAAAAAAAATATGTATCAATTCCGGAACCAGTTCCGGAATTCCGGAATTAGCTCTCCAGTATCGGATTTCAATTCCGGAATTGAGATCCTTCCGATATTGCATGCCCTAGATGTAATGTGTAAATGTATAAACAGAGGATAAATTCTTGTAAGTTCATGACTGATTTCCATTGACAGCAAATAATATCATGCACCCACGCTCTATGTGCAGCATTTTTGAGCGTCTTCACTAGCACCGTTTTTAAAATGCGATATGCGCTATTAAATTGTGGTGCGTATATGCGCGATACGCGCGAGAATACGAGTCACCGCGCGGAAAATTTGCTAGATTGAAAACGCTCTAACTCCATAACTTTTAGTTTACCAATACATTAGCATTCAATGTTGAATTTCCAATTAGGATGTTCCACGAATTCAAAATAAAACAACTTTCCCGTTCTATAAAGGAAACAAATAAAAGTATCGGTTAGACCGAATAGATGCAGCGTTCGCATTCGAAGTTAGACATAAATTAGTTTCCCGTTAGTTCACAGCGTACTGGAATAGACTAGATGTTATTGACTTCTAAAATAAGCTCGGGAACTGTTAACAAGTGGGTCAGGATTCGAGCCCAAACGCCCAAACTCGAGCGCTCCCATTAATCCTAACATCTTAACGATTGTTTTCAAGCTTTAAAGGCCATCTGCGGCCGGAGGCGACTTTCGGAGACTCCCGAATGCAGGGATTTAGCTTACAGCTCCAGGATAAATGGATTCTTGATTGGATGATCGAGTATGCAGACCGAGTTTTAGGACCTAGTTTTGAGCTGAGAACCGGGTCAACAAATTTACATGGGTTGCTTCAAGTGATTTTTGGTGCGCTGCAAATGTGGCGTGGAATTTTTCAAGTTTGAAGCTCTCGTCCATGAATCTTTGGTACTCTGAGAAAGTTTATACCAATGTTTTCTAACTAGCTGCTTCACTCGCGTCCAGAGGGTATTACTTTCAGAACTCGGTCAAAACTTACCATACTTCCTATTTTAGGTAATCGAACTTCAACTTTGGTGTAATAAAATTTTCTTTGATTGACTCTACTACCATCACCTACAGAAAATAACCTGCCCATGTAAAAAAAATAAAATAAACTACTACTACTAGAAAAAATTTACTAAGCCTTTCAGATACTATAACACCATGGTAAAACATAAAAACAAAAACAAACAGACACTCCTTTAATTCTTTACTCAATAAACAACTACATATATACCCAGTCGGAACACGGCTATAACGCTTCATATATTGAAGCCCCATCTAAACGTTGGCAAGCAATAAAACCAGTTTAATTATGAACAGAACTATGAGAGCACAACCGATAAATACGATGGGATGTTGCGCAGATGGTTGCAATAAAGAAAATGTGTTTGGGAGACATCGTTTTCGCATCAGTTTAGAGGAGACCCCTCCCCAACCAGATTCTCACTCTATTTTGCCGTGTTATCAGCCATGTTCCAAGCTTCAAATTAGGGTTATAGCTTACTGATATAACCATATTGTTATTCTCAAACGGGATTGGTAACAAAAGAGTGTTTTGTATTGGCTAGTCCAGGGTCCTTCCCTGAAATACCAGTGAAGGCTTTTGAAAATTGCAATACAAAAATATCTTTTAAATATTTAATAATCATCTTATTATTTCCTTTGGTATTCATTTGGTTTTATGATACCTGTATCTATGAGATCTGATCATAAAATTTTATGACCAATTAAGCAAGTTATTTGTTTATTCATTCACAATTGCACATCCCATTATATTTTTTTTGGAAAAG
This sequence comes from Heliothis virescens, assembly GCA_002382865.2. Lineage (NCBI taxonomy): Eukaryota > Metazoa > Arthropoda > Insecta > Lepidoptera > Noctuidae > Heliothis > Heliothis virescens. The sequence goes on along the minus strand of NWSH02000008.1, from coordinate 11,914,888 downwards.
TTTTATGCAAGTAGTCAACCCTATCCGTATTTGAAGTCCTACATAGCTAGCTATACTTAACAAGCATGGCAGTATCCCTATTCTGGTTTGAGTGGCTAAAAGAGCTTATGGTAATTTGTGCTGTCTTAAAATGTCAACGTCACCACTTGGCGTGTCTAAGCTTCCTCAAATAGTTTAGTGACGGTTTTACACCTTTTGAGGAAATCCTGAGTAGGTTTGTGGGTTTTTAGTAAAAAGGTACGCCGTGCTAAGAGTGTATCGAGTAGGATTTCTTTTTCCAAGGCTGGATGAACTTTCATAATTATTTATAGAAGTACTTATAATAGTTATTATCAAAACAACAACTCACATTGAGCAAGCGTGGTGATGAACGCTCAATCCTTCTCTGTGTGAGAGGAGACCTGTATCTAGGAGTGGGGCGATAAAAAAGCTGACGATGAAGATTTCAAAACACATAGAAAGTAGGTACGTACTGAATATTTGGGCATACATACTTATAAAATAAATATATATTTTTTAAATTTTATATTTACATACTTGACACTCCATTTTCACAATACTCCATGTCCCCAAACTGTTATTTGGTGACATCGTCCACTTTAATCTCTCGACACCGCAGTTACGCCACCTGCTAGTTCAAAATTTAATTACCCTACCGAGGGTTAACAATAATAACCCCAATTTAGTGAACCGCTTAATTATTTGGACCTAAATTTAATCGCTTTTGGTCTAGATTGTTCAAGGCTATAATAGCTTAATTCTATAGTTGAATTGACAAAGCGATTATCTGGCTTCGTACGAATAAATAAGTTAGAGTTTCAAGACCTATTAAGGATACTTAGGTACCTAAAGATAAATTAGCTTAGAGAATTTACTACAACCGGTTGCACCGTGTAAGAGACTAATTACTAGGTAGGTACTCATATGATTACATACATACCTAAAGTATAAGGTAGAGAAGTAAATTCAAATGTACCTGTATAAACTATGATATTTCGCAATAAAAAGTTTTTTACAGTTACATTTGAATTCTATGAAGTTTCGGAGTTAAACAAGGACACCAGAAATTACTCTGTGGGATATTATAACCGCCAATCATAAGATCACGCCTCATATTGCATGTTACCTTAGGTAAAACATGAAAAAAACATTTTATATATTTGAATTTCCCGCTTCTAGTGGTCGAATTCACCTTAAATAAAATATGTAAGTACCAACGCATTCACTAGAATCTTGAGTAGAAAACCATGTCTGTTAGATTCTTTTCTCGAAGATCTTTCACAAAAATATCGTTTGTTATCTAAAAAAATGTTCGAACATTCAATGCCTACATAAAATAGGTTTCCATTTTATTATCTTTATCATCCTTCACATTTACCAAAGATAATTTCTAACACTACTGCTGCCATCTAGTATGGTATCCCACCATTCATTACACAAACCAACCCCTAAAGTAACTAGGCGATTGTAGCACTAGCTTCACTAATGCGAGACTCTGCCACTAGATAGCGGAAAAATCGAACCTTTTGTAAATATTTGTTTGAAATCATAACGAGTTCAAAGTGTTATATTACGTTCTCGCTTCTCGTTAAGCTGCACAGATGGCAACAAAATCCTACTTACATAATAAATGCGTAAGTTTGTATGGGTGGATGTGTGTGTATGTGCATGTACTATGTTCGTTGCCCTTTCACGAAAAATCTACTGGACGGATTTGGATGAAACATGGCAATAATATAGCTTATGTATCAGAATAACATATAGGCTGCTTTATATACGGGTACGGAAGGTACTTCCCTCAGGAAGCGCATGAAACCGCTGGCGGAAGCTAGTACTCTTTAATATTCTGACAAAGATATTTCCTGAACAAGAAAATCATAAGGCTTTCTTTGCTGTTGGGTAACATTAAACTTTTAGTACCAATTCACTTTGTAAAAGTATTAGTATTGGACATTACTGTATCATTTTGCATATTTAATTCATCCATGCAAATACACATAACTAGGAAATCATCAAAGTAAATATTTTTATCTAAAATACTGTAAAGAAAATATTTTTATATTAGCGTCTTAATGCATTTATGTATTTTATATAGTGGCTTACAAAATTATTAATATTTTCATTATGTTTTTTATTATAACCGAAAGTAAAATGGTATTCACCGATTTTAAAAGAGTATAAAGGATTTTTTCTTAAATCCAAAGGAATTCAAAGCGAAGGAAATAATAAGCGTTGTGTAAATTAAAGCAAGGCCTTAATAATAAGCCCAGCGTTTAACAACTAATTCTCTCTGAATAACTGACCGAAATGATTAATGAAATTATTATTTACAGATAAAACCTTTAGAAATGCAGAATGAGAAAGGAACTAAAATTAAATTTTGACTTTTCCTAATGAAGGATAGCTGGGAAATGTTTAGAGCCTTATTGTTATAGAGTAAGTATTCATGTAGTTATTCCTTTTGTTGATTTGTTTTTCTAGAGTTTAGGCATTGATTCCAACCTATATTTTTCCCGCACCCATAGAGTAGCTCTCTTTTACACTGAATTATTGAAAATGCTTCAAAATAATAGCAAAGGCTTGTAAACATTTTAAAGCGCTTTCTAACATCAAACCTTGGAATACGCTAGAGATGAAGGCAAACCGTTCAACAAGAGTTGTTTTCAATGCTTACTAGATGGTGCTGTCAGGTGACGAACATCTTAGTTGCGGGAAAATCCCGATAGGTAGCACTTATTTCAGTATATTTCGTTATAAGCAAAAACATTTGAAATAATTGAGGTACTTGTCTGACTTCGGCCGGGTTGCTCGATTTAACTTTAACTATAACCTAACCTTAACCGGCCGTCAAATGGCCACCCATTGGTCAATTTTTTGACGTGTCAGCTGTGTAACCAATGGGCGGTTATAGTTAAAGTTAAATCGAACAACCCGGCCTAATTGTTTCAAAAGAGATATCTATATTGTATTTTTTTTTCTTTTTATCTCATCTCTCACAAAGAAAAGGATTTAAAGCACATATTTTAGCAACAATTTTCAATTAAAATATTGTTGTGTGGTTCTGCGAATCATAGTATTACCGCGAACTTTTAGACATTATGTATAATAATATGATATTACTTTGGTAAGTAGCAAACATCGCTGCAAAGTGAAGATCGCTATGAAGTTGCATACGCTAAGTGCATTATAATGATGTAGGTACTAAGTTGTACTTTTTCTATAACAATGTTGAAACAAGTAATATATGTTACATGCGTAACAATTTTATATTTCTTTCTATACTTTCATAATCCTCTTACCTTTATCCCAATTAGGTATATTCAGATTCTTTGCTGCTTATTTTCTTATTCTATGCTCTATTCAGGTACGAAAGTATCATTCACACAACATACAATGTTGGCGATTCACGAATGTGACTGGCAGGTTGCCAGTTTGTGGTCATCATGATGACATCAGGTGACAACGTCGATCAAACGGATCTTGAAGAGAAAGCGAGTCGAGGCGATGTGATCTTCGGAAAGATATCCGTTCCACCTGGTCCGTTGTAAACATTGTGAAGTTCCTACTAAAACGATTATAGACGATGTGAATGATACTACTGTGGTATTATTTCATGTCCTGACGAGATGCAAATCTATCAAAGATTCTAACCACTTTTGGTAATACGTTAAACATAAGTTTATTTCAAGACATTTTTACAGTACTTATAGAACTATCGACTAATTGAACGATAATTTTAAACACACATAGCAAACGATACTTAAACAGGTGAACACTAACTCCTAGTCATACTCGTAAAGGCCTGCGCATTCTCTCTCGCTCTGGTTCACCCGTTACCTACAAAGTGGAATGTTGGGTCGTAAGCCTGGCCCATTGTGTAGCTTGGCAGATGTGCAGTCCAATTTCCATAAAAGTTTGTTACATTCGTGTTTTACACTAACTGTTAGCAAAGACTTTGTTAGTGAACTTAGTTTTATGTTGGAAGTAATTTTAATTAATTTATATTGAGGTATATGAGAAATTAGTTTGTGCTCGTATTCTCGTAGTTTATGTGTGTGTAAGTTAAAACACGCGATAACTTTTAAATTATAATAATGTTAGTTCGTACTTAGTAGTAGAAAAGAACAGGAAAATTTTCTTCTGAAAAGGTTCTTTAATATTTCTGTGGTTCTAACGATAAGGAAAAATGGACTAAAATATCAAATCTCTTATATACCAATAACTTTCGTATTCAATAAGTGGCAGATCACTACCAAGAAATCCAGATTCTCAGCATCGAATGAATGATTAGTAAGAAGAACTATTAATGTAACGATAATATAATAACGATAGCGATATTAAGTATACATATTATAATAATAATGGCGTCCAAGGCCGATTGTCGGCCACGGCGGCTGTTTTCATATAAGGACATCAGCCGGCTGCGCAGCATAGTGCACAAGCATTTGCGCTGACACAGGTGCACTCCCTATTCCTTTACTCTCATAGCCCGACGGGACGGAAAATCTGACACGACCGGAGAGAGATTAGGCGCAGGACCGACATTAACGTGCTCTCCGATGCACGGGTGTCATCAATCACTAACTTACAATTCCGGGGTGTTTTGTGAAAGTTTCTAAAACCCACAAAGCGATTTCGGCCCGACCCAGGAATCGAAACCGAGACCTCGTGCACAGCAGTCGACTATGCGACAACTAGACCAACGAGGCAGCAATATATGTATGTATGAGCATGTATATTGAAAAATGTAGCAAACACCATTTAAATGGGAACACGAAACTCCTAAAATCACATCTATCAAAATAAAAAACCAGAAGATCATAATTTTTGCACAAAACCAAAACACCATCTTCAAAGCAAACCAGTTTTCTGGAAAAAGCAGTATGTTGTGTAAATCCCGCAATTTTATTAATCAAGTTATACCCAACATACGAGTGACGAGAGAAAACAAAACGAGTAACCGTTATGTACCGACCCGATGAGTATCGTGTCAAAGGCTGGTCGTAATCGTAAACCGAGGATCGGATAAGATTATGTAAACAATCTTGTAGGACGAGTCAACACTATCAGTGATAAGGAACTCGTGTTAAAGTATGATTAATTTATTTTGTAGGTCAGAGGGATTTGTTCCGGGTACAGTGAAAAATATGATACAGTTGATAAAAACGGTACGGAACCCTAAAAATATATGGGTAAATTTTAATTTGATCATCCTTTCAATAGGTTTTATTGGATTTAGATAAATGGAACTGAATTAATAAATGAAAAAGCTTTTTATTGTCAATATACCAATTAATCATATTGTAGGTACCATTTATAGTACCTAGGTATGTTAGGTATATGTGCGATGACACAGAATGATACAAAATTCTATCTAGACAATGAAATGAGTGCTTCTTTGTCTATTAAGATTAATCTTTATATGTCAGTCAGCCTGACGATTTCTAGTAGAAAGCGTTTGCAAGCCACAAAATAATGTAATATCTCAGTCATTATATCTTTTCCTCCCCATATTGAAATATTATTTTTCCTCATAAATTTAAATCTTCATTACCAAACTTGAATAATGTATTTTCCATACTAATATTATAAAGAGGAAAAATTTGTATTGGCTCAAAAAGTACTTGGCCGATATTAAAAGTTCTTTCACTGTTGAGTAGCTAGATTATCGCCAAATGATATAGGCTATATTTTGTCCGGGTACAGGAAGAAGTTCTCCAGGATTGCGAGTGAAACCGCGGGGTAACACCTAGTTACTAATAACTTGACTATTAAATATAATTTTCACAGAAACTCTTTTTACATCTAAATCTATGACATAAATAAAAAAATCTTGAATAAATAACAAACATTTTGAAAAGGAGAAAAAGCAAAATTAGAAATGAAAGTATTTTTTTATTTCCGAGACTTTTAAGAAATAAATAATCAGTCCGGAATGTTTCAATTTGAAACAATACAGGTAGAGTCAGGTTCTTTTAAATGATTCTAGAAACTTGCCTAACCGTTTTCTTCCTGGTAGTAAATGCAATTATATCTCTATAAAATATTGTATTTTACAGTTTTTTAATCTGCTTAGAGCCAATTCAACCAAAATGGAATAAGGTATAATCCGAAGTTGCCGTTTCCTCTAGAATAAACAACGTTTCTGTTTTACCAACTTTATGTCAGCTCACTAATCGGGAATAATTTTATACCACGGATATTGGCGGTATAGTAAACTATTCTAATATTATTCTAACATAGTTTACTATCATCAGCTGATATTGTGATATAAGCAATTGACAGATGTGACTGAATATACGACAAAATCGAGTTGACACTACATTAGCTGAAGTACTTTCCCGTATAAGGGTAATATTTTTTGCCGGATAATACATTCGTTCAACGTTCACTCCTCTATTCGCGTATAGTCACTCCATACTTCAGATTGCATGCAAAAATGACTTTTGATTTCATCGAGATCTTCTTCTTCTTATCGAGTGAGCTGCAGGTTTAATCACCTGACAAGCCCTAGTGTCAGAGTTTTCTCAAATCCGCCTGACGGCCTCTGACGTGGATTTATAACTATGACTGCTACTGAGTAACAATCGAGGACGACGGCTTTACGTGCCCTCCCAGGCACGGGGGTGTAACACCGCCAACTTCCAAACTCCAGGCTGCTTTGTGAAAGTTTCTAAAACCCACAAAGCGATTTCGGCCTGACCCGGGAATCGAACCCGAGACCCGTGGCACGGCAGTCGCGCTATGCGACCACTAGACCAACGAGGCAGTTCGAGATTACGATCGTGGAATAGATAATTCTTGGTTTATTAAATCGGGGAATATTTCAAGTTTGGTCCCTTATTTATTTCTAAAACTGTGACAAGTTCTATGTTTATTAATTATTTTTTTATACCAAGTCAATTAACAAAATAATATATAAACCATTGTAAACCTTTTCTAACCGACGTGAAGGACGACTAAATATACCTCACTCAACTTTTTAATGGTACGGTCGAGTTAAGATAAAAATTCTGTACCGCTCAGAAATTTAAATAGGTTTATGGGTACCATTAAACGGAATTTATTATCCAGTTTTTCAGGCATTTTTTTTATTAGTATTTCGAAAAAAACGAACTTTATCTTGATGGTATTTTGCATAATATGCCAGTTACATGGATTGGTAAAGCCATCTAATATTATCAGGGTCGTAAAGTTGAAAATTGTGATCGTTTTTTGTTTTCATGCATAAAAGCGCAGATACGTTAGATATTTACACTTTATTTATAAGCTAAATATCTTTGTGATTTATTTCTGAGATACCGTAATGGGTTCTATAAAAATATATACTAACATTATATAGCTAAAAAGTTTGTTTAAACGCGCTAATCTCAAGAACAATTGGTACGATTTGCAATATTGAGCCATATATCGAGGAAGACTAAAGGTAACTTTTTATAATTGTGTGCGAAGTAGTTTCCACATGATGCAAATGAGACTGCTGGCAGAAGCCAGCAGTTATATTGATCAGGTTTGAAATCCACATAACTAAAAAGATACGCTTTTTATCCCTGTACCACTCACGGTACCACTAAGTTTATATCTACGAGTATATCGGTAACATTATGAACCGAAAAGTAATTGATAGCGTTTTTCTACGCCATCATAGCGTATGTTCCTAGAAACTTGGCTTCAGACAAAAACATGAAAAGATTCGCATTGCGGGTAAAAAACGTACAGATTTATTTTTTCTATACAAACCAGTTGAACAGGAAAATAGTGGATATGTTCCATTTTGGTGAATCGTTTTTCGCTCCGAGTGTGTGGAATTTTGGGCTATTTTTGCCTCAAGCTATTGTATTACAATCGCACGTTTCTAAAAATGTTAGACTACAAAAATTCCTGTTTAATCTTTTTTCTTATTAAATTTTGTAAAATGATGTCTGTCTGTCACGCTTTAAGTTTAAAGAAAGGATTCGATTTAAATGGTTACACAGATAGTCTACTGTCTAAGAAAGGAAATAGAACTACTTATATTCATATCATTATCATTATTTCTTCTTATATTCAGATGCAAGAATTTGTTGCAATTAAACTAGTTTAAAATAAATATCCAAAAATAATTTAAACAACATGTACAATGAATATTTAGGTTATCAAACATGGCTGCCGGCTAACCATTGTTTTTGATTTAATATGTAGGTATATCATGTATAACAAGCCACAAAATTGCCTCTAAAATATCATGCATCCAATAAAGGTTGTATCAAATAACATGCCAAATAAATTTTATAGGACCTTACATACACTGTTGAGCCTATAAACACAGGAACTTTGTAAATTTTGACCGAGCAATTCTTATTTATTCATTTGTTTCGTATTCTTTTTAAATAGGCCTTGGCTTTATACTACGGCAAAAGATAGGCATTATATACCTCTCTCATGTAAAGGCATAATTATGTAATTTACCCGTAAAATTAAATAATATCTAGGTAAAAATAAATAAAAATGCAATTACTTAACGGAAATAATTAGAGTCCTCATTTATTCGTGAGTTTGTAAGCAAAACAATGTTAAATTATAAAAGAAAATCATAACCTTTGATTTCTGCAGCCATAAAATAATCCCATCGTAAGAAAACCGAGCTTCACGTAAGATGGACCCTGATTAAATCACCCAAATAAATTCACCAAAATATAAAAGAATGGGTCAAAAAAAAACAAACCTTAACCCAATTTTCTGTACCTATTTATGTATTTCTATATGTATATGTTACTGTAAAAGCCCGAACTGTGGTAAATCCTAGGATTTACCGGTAAAACCTAGGATTTACCAACTCTCAGTGGTAAAAGTCCGAACAATTCTTTTATTTCGGACTTTTACCA
>NWSH02000008.1:11880557-11894606 GCA_002382865.2 Heliothis virescens | reverse complement strand
TTATATTAAGACCATCCGAATATAGGGTCACAATATTTGACTTGGCTTCAATACTAATATAAGCCTGCATAATGAATACAAAAGAATACAATCGCAACAAGATAACACAAACGCTCGTTACTGTGTTCATCAACAACAGCGAATACCGGAATAATTTATAAGTGACTAGAAAAGTTGTTAAAATATGAGGATAGATTTAAAGTGAACTTATCATAATCTACCCTCATATTTTAATAACGACGCGACGCTAAGATTACAAATTAAGAAGGTCGTAAGTACCATTAATATTGCTATGCAATTGTTTTTTGAAACTGGTACTCCACTTATGCTTACTACTGTACTTTCTGCAACTTATTGCATAGTCGACTGGTTTAATCACCCAAGTCAGAAAGTTCTCAATTTCATCATCAGCTTCATCGGCTTATGTAACACTCGCTGTTCTCTGCCTTGCTGTACCTATAAGAAGTAACCTGGTGCGGAAAATAGTCCAGCGAGAAGCGAGTGAAACCACGCATAACAGCTAGTAATATATATTGCATAGACTTCAATTTACCTTCATACATTTAAGTGTCTCCAAAAATGAGTAAATTATATTTTTGTCAATAATCAAGAATATAACCAAAAATATTTACTGAATTAAACATTATATCCACATTCATAAAGAACCAATAAAATTCAATCAACTTCCTCTTATTGGGAAACCAATTTTTATTTCATAAGCAAATCGAAATAAATTCTCGATGGTGAAGGAAATAACATTACGATTACGCTACATAATTTTCCTGTTATGCAAATGGAAGATGCGCTGGTGGCTTTTTTACGTAACGGATAAATATGATTATTCAAACGCCTTTTTGAGAAGGAAACATTAATAAATGTTCAATTACGCGTAGACTCATTTTCACAGTATTAGTTAGAAGTTTCGATTTAATAAGCTATACAATTATGTATGTTTATTCACACAAATAAAGTAACAAAAATAACCCCTTTTTATTACGTGACAAACTCTCACTTAAAATTCTAAAAACAAAGACTCATAGTCGCACAATCTGGATGACTATCATTGTACGTGATGCGCCTTGGCACTGACCATACTCTGTCGTCATGCTTATGAACGACATGACGTTGCAGAGCCGGACCTAAGGCGAGTTAAACATAGTGCAAGATGTCAAATAGGCCCCCAAAAATAATCGTCAAGTAAAAAATAATAAACCCGGTTTCACCTGCGTCCCTGGGAACTTCTACTCGTACCAGAATAAAATACAGACTCTTGCATCCAGTAATTATAAGGTGAAGCTGTAGCTTCATCGATTCAGTAGTTGTTGTTAAAAAAAGAAAACATCTTTATACACAAACACCTTATCTTTTTTATAATCAGAACTTTAAGGAACAATAAATAATGGATGAAGAAAAATCGGTCGCCCGATCGATTCATTTGTTTAATTTTGGTACCCATCTCAGTTTATTTCGGTATTCATTCATCGTGTCGGTAGCACCGCTCGCACTGTCCTAAGACCGGCCCTGTAACGTGATAACTAGCCTACATAACCGGTGTGAGAGCGTTTTAGACTTTGAACCTGTTTCCATTGTAACGAGGATTGCAAAAATATGTAACATGTTCAGTTGTAGGGAATATTTAGTACAGTATGTAATGGAAGAATAAAATTAAGTGGCTTTAGAATATTTTTCATTATATTGGCGATAACTTTTATCTGCAATTTTACACCTATTATTAATTAATGATGAATAAAAATTAATCAGTTTCAGCATAACTTAAAGAAAAATGGCGAATACAGGAAGCAAATATAACTAGAAATTTTCACAACTCCACAAATAAAATTATTAATACCTAGTTATTGATTATGCGACATTTCTAATTTGCCATAATTCATAGGAAGGACCTTTGGCTCTAGGATTAAGTGCTTATTTACATTAAAAGCATAGTATTAAACAGTTAGACATGTAGGCAAATTATGCTAAATTCTGCCTACCCGTTTGCCACGTAAGTGGTGACATTCCTCAACCGATACATCTTTGCGTGATAAGGAATGTTATGCAATTGTGCTTGTACGATTCAAAGTAAACTGGCAAAGACTAAGATGTGGAGAGGTGAGACTAGGTAAAAACCTGTTATCCTTGTTTCTGTTATTTGAAAGTAAAATACTGTCAGTGATTTATGTATTTACTACAAAACGAGTGGATTACTTTGGTACAATATTTTTGTTAAATTATTCGTTGTTTTATGCTTAGATTTAATACTTTAATAAATGCTATTTATTTTAGTATAAACCATCTTCGCGTAAAAAAAAACTGTTCTAAAAGTTATTTTTAATCCCTTCTTGCTTTAATCTGTTCCTTTAATATACAAATATAATTTACATAGATAGGCAGCTGTAATTTATTCCTTCTTCCATCAAACGGGAAATTGCGCGAAGTTTATTGCTGAAGTTTGGTAGAAACTTCGCATACCCAACGGCTTCGAATTCGCACCTACATGCACCACAATTAAGAGCACATACATATTATGTGTAAGCTGGAGTGTTCCCTATGCAATTCCCCTTCGCTATGCACCGTGCTTCCTTGTTTACTGTGCGAAGCTCCTAAGAGATTAAAGTCTTAGGTTTATATAGTGATGCCTAGGTGTAAATGCTTAGTAAAGGTCGCATTGTGATAGTATGAACATCACTACACTAGAGGATCGAAACGGATTGATCAATTATCTTTTTATTTAAATGAATTAAAAAGCACACATTTTTATATAATGTATTTTTGAGTGGTATAAACGCCAGCAGGTCAACCTACTTGTACTGTGTGCTAAGTTTTAGTTCGAGATTTTTTACCCCAGTTAGTTTTTATCATCATCATCAACTGCCTAGCCTTTTTCCAACTACGCTGGATGCAGCTGAGAATCAGTCTTTTACATGGAGCGACTGCCTGTGTGACCTCCAAAACCCAATTACCTGGGCAATCTGTCACCCCTTGATAAAGACTGGTTGTCAGACTTTTTGGGCGTTCTGATACCCGTAAAGACTGTTAAAGGTGTTCAAATGACAGCCGGGACCCACCAATTTATCATGCCTTCCGAAACACGGAAAAACTCGTTTTTATATTAACTCAAAATGGTACACAAGTTATGCGGCAATTTCCAACTAAACAATACTGACGGGTGGCTAAATGGCGCGCAAATAAAATCCAGCGATAAAATTGCTTCCATTCCCAATTGAATTAAACTTCTTCGGTTGTATTTTCCTGGTACCGATTAGTTTCGATAAAAAGCACTTTATGTCTCTAGACGATCAATGAAATTGAGCAACGTTATGTCCTCATCAGAATCACCGGTCACACATATTATGCCTGGAAATACATGAAGAGATTTGTTACGTAGTTGCTACCACCTTCTTTTGCTACTACCAATTGTCACTCTCATAGTTCTGAAAATAATCATCTTTTATATTTTTATGCTCTTATTTCAAAGTTAATACATACTTAAGCAAATTTTGAGCCATGCAATGAACACTAACTTGAAACGCAATCTAAAATTTGTTTTCAAAAATTTTGATTTTGTTTCACAATAAACCGTAATCCTTTTCACAGCCACTATACAGTATAGTTTGCTCAGAAATCCCCCGACGGTATTTACTTCCGTGCCGAGCTAATCTAGAGAACAATAAGATATATTTTGATGTGGTTTTCGCTTTCCACATAACACTGAAGAAGATTTACTCACAGACTCCTTCCTCGGAACACTATTATTACTATGACAAAAGGAAGACGCGAAATGTTGACAATGCATAAAGCCAGGAATATTGTATAATCTGAGACGTGTCCTTTGTTATAATACGACATTTTACTGAATATACCCAAGATGTATTTTTTCTTATTTACATGCCTACATATCAATCAGATGATTGAGGTATCTATTATTTGAGAGAAACCGCGCATAATTTAGATAAGGTTAAGTTTAATAGTAATTTAATAAGCTTCATAATCACACGTGTTTTAATAACATCTTATTATTGACAGCAATTATTAATTCGTAGGAATAAAATTCACATAGCATTCACACGTGCTATAAATTTTAAAGAAAAAACTCATGGCTCAAAAAAGGACTTTAAAAATATTTTTTTAATTTCAGTGACATCAGTCAAAATAATAAAAGTATTCAACAAGCTAGTCGTAAACGCTAATAGAGAAAAGGTAATTTTGAAGTACGGTATGTGTATAAAAATTACTTTAGGTACCTAACTAGAACATTTCACGACCTGGGTAACGACATCATATAAAATACGGTTCTAAAAATGAAGGTGGTATAGTAATACTTGTGCACAATGCACATAAACGTAACCATACACTAACTACAGCCCGCGGTTTTGCCGTTCCATAGAAACTTCTCGAATAAGAATGATATTTTTTTGAGATTGGACCAGTTGTTGCTGAGATTAGAGTGGTTAAACTAAAACGTACAAACTCTTCACCTTTATATTATTAGTATACTTAGGTACGGTTAAAGTATTAGGAACCCAGATATAGATATGGGGTTTCTTCTCATAAGATCAACTTCTAGGTACCGTGCCACTAACTTGACTTTTCTTGGTCTAGGTCTTAAAAAAAACTGACTAAGTACGAGTTGAACACGCGCACGAAGGGTTCCGTACCAATATCTGTGAAAAATTAACGTATCTATTACCTACAACTCTAGCCAAAATACAAACATTTTTCGGCAACAAAAAATTACTTTGTTTTTAGGGTACCGTACCCAAAGGGTAAAACTCTATTACTAAGATTCCGTTGTCTGTCGGTCTGTCTCCAGGCTGTATCTCATAAACCGTGATAGCTAGATGCCTGAAATCTTCACAAATTATGTATTTCCGTTGCCACTATAACAACAAATGTTTTTTATACTTACAAATATATGAATAACAAAGTTATAATTTGCGGCTACACATTACACGTTTATTGTATGGGGACCCTTAATCCATATTTTTTTAAATTTAGTATTTGTTGTTAAAGCTTTCTAGCTATCACGGCTTATGAGACAGACAGACAGCGGAGGCTTAGTAGGTAATAGGGTCCTGTTTTACCCTTTGGGTACCGAAACCTAAAATGACATTGACTTTCATACAAGACCGTCTGTCTGTCTTCTGAGTAATACTCAAATGAGAAAGGTTACAAAAATGTCGTCCATCAAATTTTGGAAATTTCAGCCTTCTTTAATTTTATTAGAAAACAGTTTTTCGACTACAATAACAATTTAACTACTCGAAGCAACTGATTTATTGGTTATATCAAATTGTGGGCGAACCGCCTCGGTCAAGTAACTTCACTGAACAGATTGAAAAACTTTTTATTTCCGATACGAACAGTACCTAAGTTAGTTTTTAGGGTTCCGTAGCCGAATGGCAAAAAACGGAACCCTTATAGATTCGTCATGTCTGTCTGTCTGTCTGTCTGTCTGTCTGTCCGTATGTGACAGCCACTTTATTCCGAAACTATAAAGACTACACAATTCAAACACGGTAAGTAGATGTATTATATTGACCGCTTTACGATTCTTATGCAAAAATAAAAAAATAATAATATAGGAGGGGGCTCCCCATACATGGAACTGAAACTAAAAAAAATTTTTTCATCTAACCTACACTTGTGGGGTATCTATAGATAGGTCTTTAAAAATGAGATTGAGGTTTCTAAAACCATTTTATCCCAAAGTCAATCATTTCAGAGTAAGACACTTTCAAAGTGCTAAAATGTGTGTGTCCCCCCCCTGTAATTTCTAAACTACCAAAGTGAAAAATCTAAAAAAAATATATGTTATAGATCTTAATAAAAACTATCAACCAAAATTGGTTTGAACGAAATACAGTCAGTAGTTTTTGAGTTATAGCACTTTTTCAGTAACCGCAAATATACTTTTCTTCATATATTTGTATTGAAAAACAAAGTTATTTTTTGTTGTCGAGAAATATTCGTGTTTTAGCTAATTTTTAGTTAGTAGTACGTTTATTTTTCATAGATAATGGAACGGAACCCTTCATGCGCGAGTCCGACTCGTACTTGGCCGGTTTTTTAAACTTTCCAAGCAATCTGCTGAACGATTTTGAGCTTTAATATTTTTTACATTCTGTCTGTTTCTGACATAGATATTTTAAAGAAGGAGATATGCCCTGTAGACGAAAATGTATCGGATACCTGTGTCTCCAGTTTCCCCTACCACACGGCAACTACTACACGCGCGGTTTAGTAAAAGCAATAGATACATTGCTTGTCTGGTCACTGAGTGACAAACTTGCGTAGTTGTGAAGGAGCAATGTATTTATAGCAAAACAGTTCAGACTAGTTCGCGGAGACGGAATTTACGAATTATTTGCGGTACGATCGCCTGTTCGAGGAGACAGCGACACGCCCACTTACCACTTCTCCTGTTATTAATATTTCTGTGGTTTCTGATGTTGACTTTCGTGAAAATTGTTGAAAGCAAAAAAGCCAAAATTTTTCGAACAAACAGCTATTATCCGACATTGCAGAAGTTGGGATCAGCCATGTTGGAATTGGCGTGTCGAGCGTGGCTTTAAGCGCCAGATGCCTGGGATACTTTTTGAAAAATTGTTCATTCGTACTTTCAAGCAGACGGTGTTGAAATCAAATTTATTTTTAGAAAGTGCCTATAAAGCTATTAATTTTATATGTTAGGCCATTACGATTTTATTTGTCATCTTACGCAATTTGAGGAAAAGATTTCGAAGAGAAATAAAAGAAAGATACGAAAACGGACCTTATGCCATTTTCCGTCAGTAAGTATAGGTATAGAAGTACTGGCTAGAAGTGAAGATCAAAATATTCCTGTGACCTCAAAACTCTATCCTATCTTTAAACCAAAGTAAAATCAAACTCCCTACAAACTGGTTACGTTCGACAGTAAAATGTTCTCACTTTATAGCATCAAACCGTCTGCGTGTCTATACATAATCTTTAGAGGAAATTAAACAAGAAACTCGTTGAGGCAGTGCACCGAGACCACTTTCCTCCTGCCACATAGCACGCTCCAATTTAGGTGGCCATACCTATTAACCGTGCACCATACGGCCCACTAACCTCCCAAACATGGTAGTGTTATACCAAAGACTTGGTAAGTAACGTGGCTATGCGGAGAAATGGCATTTTCGAATTTAATCAGCGCGGGAAGGAATGCCCAGGTATTTCATTGAATTCTGTGTTTGTTATAAGTCGTGTGTGTGTTTTGATATGGGGATCAAGTAAGACGCTTCTTTTTTTATTTTTTGTGCCTAACGATTTAAAAAAATATTGAAAAAAAAAGTTTTTGTTTTTATTTTCGGCTTAATTCATTATCCATGTTATAGCTGTTCTCTTTCTACATTTATAGTTCTAAAGTAATAACATGTTACAAAAATATAACTTCAGTTCAAAAAGTTTGCGAACTCGCTGTTGTATGGCAATTTCACTTTATTGTTAACGCTCTTAGCCACAACTTCTTATTACAGCGAAATTATTTCAGTGCACTACTTTTACCTAATGTTCGAGCCGTCAGAAACTTGTGAAAAAAAATTTCTAACTTCCATCACTCAACTTGTACCACTAATCAATCTTTGGGACTAAAGATAAAAACAAAAGACGATCCAGGTACACTATTCATGAACGTTTGAACTTTCAGAAATTTATGGTCTTCGGCCATTAGCGTCGAAGCCAGGTGTCGCAAAAAATGTTCCAAAAAAAGGCCGTGAGATTTAGATCAGCGCAAACTTTAAAGATAAAGTAAAAGATACTGAAGGTATACTTACAGTAAAATTCCTCCCCTTCGGCTAATAACACAATTAAACAGTAAATAACTTAAACTGGGAGCCAATTAATTTCCGAAATGGTTCTGTGAACAGTCTGGTGGGAAACGAGCACGGGCGTTTCTTTTCGAAATTCAAATGTTCGGTCGAAATGAGTCTCGGACTAAATTATGGACTTCTTTAATTAATTAAATAAGCTGAGTCGTTTGTTTGTTTTAGACGCGACGCTGACGTTGAATATAATGCTATCGTTTTATCATTTTTTTTTTGTTTAGTTTTTTGGTGCTACGTTCTACTAAAATAAGACTTAAGTACTCTTTAAGTTATTAAAGTTACTAACCAGACAGCGTATTTTTTATAATATACCGGAATCTAGCTATAAAGTTTTTTCATGTTTTTCTACTTCATGATGAAATATATATTTTTCAACAAAAAGTGGGTAACCATAAATATAGAACTTTAGCCATATTTTATTTGGAAGAGATATACTTAAATACAATTTATACATATAAATGGTTCGATACTTTAGAAAAAAAGCCAATCTCTTCGAGGAACAAAAGCTCATTTTTCATAACATATAATTTCCTTCGGTAAGTCGTTGAAGTACATATTTCTTGAAATCCTTTGCACTGGCGCGTTGCCAATGGATTTTTTCATAGAAATCGTAGATATTTTCTTTGAACGTATTATTTTTATTGGTTTTTGGTTCTTGTAATAAAATCATTACTATTCATGAAGCAATTAGCTTTTATTTCGTGAATTCTCTTAGGTACTTTATATTACGATATGAGTCTTTATTTTCAGATATAATCGGAGTCAATTTGTTTATTGTGGATCGATGAATCGTTTAGGGACTCTAATTTCTACGTAATGTTTTTATATCGATAGATATTTTACTAAAGACTGAATTATTCAAAGATAATTATCGTTAAAGGTTTCACCTACAGTTTCGATAATTGAAATTTAAAGACTAACTTTCTTTTTTTTTATGTTTATAATCTGAATCTGAAGGGATGTGAACGTATTCTAGATTCAAATTTCAAATATATTTTTAAGAATTCCTATTAATATTTTCCAGGCTGATCATCCTATTGGCGTTGCTGGTAGGAGTGCTATACAGCCTTCATCTTCTGGTACAAGACTATCAAGCACTGACAGCTGCCTCCAAACTCCTTCGTTTCTTATTCAAAAGGGATTTGAGCTCACAAAATACCGTTGTAAGTTATAATTTTGTACCATACTAGCCGTTTTCCCTTTGGTTTCCCGAGAATGTTGATTGAAAACAAAGATACAGCAGTTTAAATTAGCAAAATCATGTCAGCACAAAAACTAAGATTACTTATCAGTAAACTAGTAGTTAGGTTGAGAAATGTTAAACACACAAACACAAGATCCATTGCCACTACATAACAATTTTATACGCTTAGAACTAGTTTGTCTATGTTGAATTACTTTCTCTTCATTGTTTGCTCTTACGCACACTAATATCCGCGTTGAATAATACTAAACGTGTCTAGATTAAGGCCTACTGGCTGGACTGTGGGTTGTTTGATAGAGTTACCGCGGCCCTGGCACACGAAGGGCTCCCGAAAGAACACGGTGGGTTTTAGTCAGTAAAAGTCTGACACTCCCTCACGCTGTCACTCACAGCGGGAATAACATTCTGATGATTTCCCATCGCTAAAAAAAGGCCTACTGGCTGCATAAGCCATACGTCACGAGCACAGTACCTGTTGTTAATGGCAGATTGAAACTAAACGTTTCTACAGATAAATAGCTTAGCGTTTGCTTTTTGTTTATCACGCGAATTCGGCTGCATAATTTGCTAAATGATGCGGAAAAGCAGAATTAATCTTCTGCCGATAGATGGCCCGATGATTGGCTGACAGTTTATTTCAAAGGTAATCGGGAATCCAAAAAAAACTTATTGGTCGGTCTGATACCAGTCAGACAATACTATTCATCTCCATATTGATTTACGAGCCCGATCAAACTATCGGGCGATTAAAATCGGCAGTGTACGAGTTTTCTAAAAAAGTGTGACATAAATGTAAAGTAACCTTGTCTGTTTTAGGTATGTACAATAAATATACGATCTAGTGGGTTCCAAGCTTACATTTTTGAAAAGAGAACCAATATTAAAAAAGTAATTAACCGTTCATGGCCAGACTATACTCTGTTTTAGCACCCTTTAAATAAAATAGGTCCTTGAACTCCTTGTTAAATATTAACAAAACAGTTTAATAAATACTAAATATTGCTTTTAATCAAGTGGCTTTAGTTCCGACCTAATAATTAATTGATATTTTCCTCGGCTGTAGGCTCAATAATACCATATTTAATTACAAATACTTACTTCATAAATAGCCGAAGTAGGTAACTCAATAAAGGTGTAAACGTTATTTTGTCAGCTAATTTTGCTTACTTTGTTCATGTAATTAGTAATTTAGAGAGACGCAATTCCGTGAAAATTATATGGAAACTAGCCGTTTTCCCGCGGTTTCACTCGCATCCCGTGGGAATTACTGCCCGTACCCGGATAAAGTATAGCCTATGTCACTCGTGGATAATGTAGCTTTCGAATGGTGAAAGAATTTTTAAAATCGGTCCAGTAGTTTTTGAGCCTATTCATTACAACCAAACAAACAAACATTTCCTCTTTATAATATTAGTATAGATGATCAATTATTATTATTTAATTTAAATCAATCGATTATTATTTATTTCTCATCATTAATTACATGAATTTTTTTAGTTACAATGTGCATTAAATATCTCCATGTTTAATGGTGTCTGATGTAGGTTAGGTTAGTCCTGTATTTCAGAATCAATTATGTGTCCCGATAATATGCAATGACTATGTCTTGTGTGTAGGAAATATTATTAGATGTGTGAAAATAGGAATTCAATAACGATGTTTTTATTATTTTCTTAAAAATAAATGTAATTTACTTAGTTTCATTGCGACATCAAATTATAATGACAAATGCAGTAAGTCCAAGGATATCTCCATTATGATTATTACAAAATGGATACAATTATTTTATATAGCATCTCTATTATTACAAACTAAGACTATAAGTCCGAACAAATTGTTGTAACCCTCTGAGAAATCAGCAGTAATTTAATACTTTGTAGCTGTTTGAGTGATTCGTGGTATCAAAGGAATAGTTTACGTTTTCCTTTTAATGTCATTAAATTAAACAAACTCCTCGTCTAATAAACGGCCATTAGCCTTTAGGAAACTTGAGGATTTCGGGTTCTATAGAAAATTTACACGATTAGATTAAATATGTCCTTGGAGTATTCAGTTTGGTTTTATCACTGAATAATGGGAATAATTCTAATTAACACACTGGTCATTTCGTACCTACTTTAAGGCTCGAATCTGCTCTCAGTAAAAAAGAACATCATTATACCATTCACAATCGGATAAACGAACTCATTATATTTGTGAATCCGTCTGTCTGAAAAGCCGTGTTAATATATGAGAGTCTGAATATATCTCTTCGTTATGCCCTTTGTCAGTCCGGGAGGTTTTTTAAACAAAACATCCCGTCCATTTCGTCGCCTTCCGAATAATAAACGTTACTGTTTCATTCATTTGCTTTAAATAATTTATCAGCCATTGCAAATGAACTCGTTTTCGCTCAAACTTTTGGCAGAGTTTCATACCTTATTTATTTTAAAACCAGTTTTAACTAGACTATGGTAATAATTGCTGAAACCTCAGTCCAAGCGGTGAAACAATGCCATTAAATTGGTATGTTTGCGGTAGCGCATACAAGGATCATTACGTATGCATTTCATGTTCATTTAGTGCGAGTTTTCAGTTTTTATTGCTGGTTTAACGATGTTTTTTCAAGTTTGTTAGCTTTATTATCAATGTTAACCACATCGTGACGCGGTGGGACTGTTTCGCTTTTCATGAACCGTTTAGAAAATTTGAACTGCTCTAAAAATGGAGTGAGGTAGTTCTGGGAAAGTTGTGCGTACATTTACAGAGCAGTTTGGTATTATTAGATTGCGGTGGCCAGTAGGTAAACTAAAATTCAATTATGATAGGTATTTTCGTCTGTTAGTGAAATGTCATCATCTTAGTTTTAACCAACATGCGTAGGCGGCTATCTTTACAAGTTTAACCTTTAAAAGTATCAAAGTAACTCACCTATTTGTTTGTTAGGCTTTATTTAATATCCTGCCTAACTAAAAGTTAGCATAAGGTAAATATAGATTATAGGTATATATAGATATATTTGAATATAACAGTGTCTAAGCCTACACCAGTGGCTATTTGAACGCCGACAAGATTCCAGGACAACGTAGCCATTCAAATAATAGTTTTTCATGTACCTAAGTATAGTTTTTAAGGTAAATACATTTTATACATTCATATTAATCCGATTAGGCGGAATATCGTGTAAAAAAACTCGCTTTTAATGTATCTCACTGATATTATTTTATTATTTTCTATCTTTTTTAATGCAGTTTGAATATAGTACATTTAAAATGGCCTTTTAGTCATAGACTTATTCATTTTTGGTGTTCCTTTATGGCTAATTTCTATAACCCAATCTACCCGTACTTTTGCGACTTGAGATTATTTAACATATTTTTGTGGAACTTATGTCAATACTAGCTTCCGCCAGCGGTTTCACCCGCATCCTGTGGGAACTACTCCGCGCACCTGAATAAAAAGCTTATAGGTTTCCTCGATAAATGAGCTACTTATCTAACACAAAAATTTTTTTTTGAACCGTACCAGTAGTTCCTGAGATAAGCGCCTTCAACCAAACAAACAAACTCTTCAGCTTTATAATATTAGTATAGATTCAAGTTCTAATAGCAAATCATATATATATATATATATAAGTATATAGATACATAGGATAGATAGTTTATAGAAAACCAACGTTATACACATAAATGCCTGCAAATATCAATAAGTAGAATAGAACTAAGTTGATCATGAAACTTGAAATATATTTGGGTTTCGCAGAACATCGTACAGATAACAGCACATCAAGTTACCACAATCTGTCCAATTTCTGCAATAGATTTTCAACCTTATCACAATAGTGGAAGGTTAATGTTCGATTGGCAAAATTTGACAGATTCGTATACGTTGGCCTGCTGTCGTCTGTACGTAGGTCTTACGGAATAATTAAATTAGCAGTTTAGGCTGTCTGTCTGGAGTGTTGTTTTGAATTCAAGTTTCAAACTGTACCAACTATCTTCTGAAACTATACAGTCAGAAGTTTAGACATACTTATTATTAATTAAATTTGTGTCTGTTTGATTTAAGATTTTTAATACGATAATGTTATGTGATATTTAGTATCCCTATTTTAATATTATATGCACGGAAGCTGTCAGTGTTAAGGTGTTGCTATTATAATATTTGGCACAAAAATACAACCGTAGACGGCCGTAGAGGGTCATGGCACATTGTACCGGCACGGTCACGACACAGCAAATAACGTGTCATTTAAATTTGAACATTAAATTGTATGACGTATGATATATTTCATAACAACGTGAGTTGTTAGATAGGAAACCCCGCGCTGACAGCCCGCCGCACAATGGGAGATTGGAGGAAAAAAGTCCAAATTGGCTGGGTACATGAAATGCATTTTTAACTTTAAATACATAAAATAGACACCTAAACTAAGAAAATCCTAATGTGTTCTTTTCAGAAGTCTGTTTATAAAAACGGTTATCGGTTTTGATATCTTAATGAACAGAAAATTGTGCATTTTAGTTGAATTTTTGTCGTTCTTTTGGTAATTATTTATAGCTGCAATTACATTGCTTTGGGAAAACTTTTTTATGTAACGTGTATATCACAGTATGTACTTTAGAAAATATGAATATGATTTAATGAAAGTCGTCTTTTTCATTATATTATTAGGATTTTTAAAATATGGTAAATTTTCTTTAGAATTTTTGAAAACAAGACCTTATAACTGTCTTGCCATCCACTGCCTTCCAGTGAATCATATATTAAAAAATTCTTCGAAGTCTAGTTATAACTCATTAGAAAAATTAGCTGCTAATAACTGCGAACTTATGAGTTAGACTAATTAGAACTAACTAGTCGATTTCCCAGTAAAAGGACCATTAAGCGTCAATAATTTTTAATGTGGGTAATTAGTTAATTTATGCATTCATAAGTATAAAAAGGGGTAAAATAATATTCCTAAAGTCATTTCCTATTGTCAATTCAAGGAAGTAACATCAATATCAATCATGTCTA
>NWSH02000008.1:11861175-11874719 GCA_002382865.2 Heliothis virescens | reverse complement strand
ACTTTTTATCCGGGTACGGGAAGTTGTTCCCTCGGGAAGTAATATTTTTAATACGCACAGAGACAGTTCGGTACATATTTTATATCGATGATACAATGATAGGTACAATGTCCGGACTCACTCGAAATGCGGGACGTGTGGATGGTGGGGCGCGTGGTAATCGGTGCGCGGGGCGCAGAATGTTGGTATATTTATATGTTTGTTTGTCTGTTTGCACACGCTAATCTCAGGATCCACTGGACGGATTTTGATGAAACTTGGCAGGCTTATTCTGACATATAAGCTATATATGCTTATATGTCAGAGTAACATATAGGCTATATTTTTTTTGGAAATTCGCTCTTTAAGGGGGTAAAAAGGAGAGGGTAAGTTTGTATGAAACTCCGTCAGTTTTGAAGCTAATTCGATTAAAATTAATATTTGGCTATTTGGTTAGAAATTAAGAATGACGCAATAAGGATTTTTGGAAATTCTGCCTTAACGGGGGTGAAAAAGGGGGGGTAAGTGTCTATGAAACTCCGTCGGTTTTGAAGCTAAATTGATGAAAATTATAGATGTTTCTGCCCTTCGTTTTGTGACGGTGTCGCTGTTTTTCACACGTACAGCTTTATGTAGCTTTCTCGCGCGTAACTAGGTCCGATAAGTGTTCACTTTTGCCGATAGATGGCGTTATCCATACATTCTAAAAAGGCACTCAATGCAATGCAATGGTATGATAAGTCTGAAACATCTCGAATCGTCTCGCGCAACCCATCGTTTCCCCGGGCTCCTAGAATTCGACATCAGATCAGATGTTTAAGATCTTTCATTTTGACGACCCGTTATCGCTGGCATAAGCGACATGTTCCGCGTACGAAGTCGCGGGCAGAAGCTAGTGAAATATATTTCTAAAATAACTATCACGGGGTGATTAGGGATCGATACTGATGCCAAAAATGCAATCAGTCAATTTTTTTTCTGTCTGTCTGTCTGTCTTTATAACCGTTATAGAAACAAAAACTACTGGACGGATTTTTACGAAACTTGGTACAATTATTATTTATACTCCTGAGCAGGTTATACTATACTTTTCATCACGCTATAATCAATAGGAGCTGAGCAGTAAAGGGAAATGTTAGGAAAACGGGAGAAGTTACTCAATTTTTTAAGCTTCCGTCGCATGTACAACCTTAATGGTTAAATCTACATAGAAATCATGTATGACGGAAATGTTTTCCTAAAAATTATATAAAAAATATCCTACGACACCATATATCTATCTTTATGGTTGACTCACAATAATACGTTTCACTCCCGATAGCTTAACAGTTCGAAGCTTTCTGATTATATTTGCCTACTTTTACGTTTATAACAATCTCAGTCATCCCTAATTACAAAACAGGCCAAGTGCGAGTTAAATTACAAAAATTAAAGATCTGAAACGTCTCGAATCATCTCGCGCATCCCGTTGTTTCCCCGAGGTATTAGAATTTGACATCAAACGTTTCAGATATTTGATTATGACGACCCGTTGTCGCTGGAATAAGCGACATGGTCCGCGAACGAAGTCGCTGGCAGAAGCTAGTTTATCAATAAATAGGTTAATAAACTGACATAATATTGAAAAAAAAACTGGACCCCGGATACTTGTTTACTATAGATTGTAAGAGAGTACATTAAAAAAAAAAAACAATTAAATATTTAAACTTTCAATCTTGAGTTCTAAACGAATTTCGTAGAAGCTAAATATCAAGAATTTTATTTCTTAACAAACAACTGTCCTCACATTTATTTTGATGGACCGCAGATTTAGAGAATGCGGGTGGCAAAGATTCTTCAAAGTCATCGCTAATCTTTAGTGGCCTTCCAGTACGCATTTCAGGTTGAAAAGATATTTTATTTCACTAAAGCCAGCTAAGCCATACGTGTGCTTGCAAAATGTATAAGCAAAGGAATTCACTTATATAGTTAATCTGGAAACTAAACATAATTATTTAGACCCTTACTATTGTTTGTGCCCTAATAAAGTCTATAATCTATAATATAAAAATGAATCACTAAATGTGTTGGTAAGCGCATAACTCAAGAACGGCTGGACCGATCGGGCTTATTTTAGTCTTAAAATGTTTGTACAGATCGAAAGAAGGTTTTAACGATGAGAAAATATGATTATAAAAAAATCAGGATCCGCGTACGAAGTTGCGGGCAGGAGCAAGTCTATAATATAAAAACCGGCCAAGTGCGAGTCGGACTCGCGCACGAAGGGTTCCGTACCATTTTCTATTAAAACTGAACGGATCTATTACCTACAACTAGCCAAAATACAAACATTTTTCGGCAACAAAAAATAACTTTGTTTTTCATACAAATATATGAACAACTTTGCGGTCTCCAAAAAAATGCTGTATCTCAAAGACTGCTGTCTGTACCACGTTGAAAATAATTTTCCTCGAAAGTTTATGTATAGTTCTACTTTTGAGATTTTTTTCATATTTTCTAAACTTGCGGTTCAAAAGTTAGAGGGGGGGGACGCCTATTTTTCGGCTTTTGGAGCAATTATTTCCGAAAGTATTAACATAATCAAAAAATGATTTCAGTAAACCCCTATTCATTTTAAAATACCTATCCAACGATATATCACACGTTAGGGTTGAAATGAAAAAAAAAAATCACGCCCCACTTTAGGTACGTGTAGGGGAGGCACCCTAATAAAACAATTTTTTCCACTTTTTATTTTTGCACTTTTGATACCAAATTTCAGCTTTCTAGCGCTAACGTTCTCTGAGATTATCCGCGGACGGACAGACGGACGGACAGACAGACATGGCGAAACTATAAGGGTTCCTAGTTTACTACGGAACCCTAAAAATGAATCGCTAAATGTGTTGGTAAGCGCATAACTCAAGAACGGCTGGACCGATCGGGCTTATTTTGGTCTTAAAATGTTTGTACAGATCGAGGGAAGGTTTAAACGATGAGAAAATATGATTATGTATAAAAAAAAAACAGGATCCGCGTACGAAGTCGCGGGCAAAAGCTAGTTACGAATAAATACGGTTATTTTCATGTAGGTACAGACGACAGCAGGTCAACATATACGAATCTGTAAAATTTTACTAATCGACCATTAACCTACCTCCATTGTAATAAAGTTGAAAATCTATTGCAGAAAGACAGATTGTGGTAACTTGATGTGCTGTCGTCTGTACAGTGGCTCTTCGTTTTACAAATCAATGTTGAGACAAGGGGCTCGCTATCGACTAAGTAGGTCGTAATTTCACCAGCTAAGACAGGGGTTACATGATCAGTCTGGCGTCATTCTGGCATCAGTCTCAGACTGACGAAAGACTGACGGACAAAAAACACGGTACATTTTGGACCATCAGTCCGTCAATCAACCGATTACACGATCATTCTCCCATCATTCTGGACCAGACTAATGGAATGGACTGACGCCAGACTGATCGTGTACCCCCTGTCTTACACGTAACGTGTATTGGCCCTAGAGCTAAACAGCCTAACATTATCATCCCAAGTAATACAAATACAAAACAGTATATAATACAAGCAAGTACAACCTCTTTAAATGTCCAACAATAAGTTTTGAACAACCCACAGAAGCCTGCCGTTAGATGGAAGAGAATATTGCTATGCGACCCCATACAATGCGCACGGTACTTCTATTGTGAACTTGGGGCGCAGCGGAACAACGAGGTGCTACAAGGCTTCGTCTATATGCTGAAGTAAGTTCAAAATATATTTAGAACAATGCTGGATTTTTATTTTTGGAATACTGTTTACTTTTGAGATGACGTCAGACAGAGAAGTATGAGTAGATATAGTGCTGACCCAAATAATACATTGGGATAAAATTTTGTGAATGGAGTGTGACGTAAGGCGGGTTGTCTCTTATTGTATTTAGTTTTTGTTTAATGTTTTTTTTTACATGATGTTATGTATTTTAAACATTATTAAATTAAGTTCAATTAAAATTTAATTTTGTAGACCACACAACCATTTGTCGAATAAATAAGAACACCTACGCTAAAAAGAGATATAATGGCAAAGATTAGTTCGTGGCACTTAGAGCTGTCAACTTGATAAGGATATTTTGGCTTGACCTTTTAAAATAAAGTGTCGCAGACACAGTCTTATCATTTATATCAATTAAACTGTTTACTGGTAATTAGAAGTCTGTCAGAGCAGTTATCAAAAAGAAAAATTGTGCCAGCTTTGTCTTTTAAAATGGAAAAGATCGATGACGGATTTCTATAACCCCTCTATCCATTAATTTGCGAAAGATTGAATTTCAACATTAGCTCTATAAAAATGATGTCAAAACTCAATTACTTCTCATAAAACACAACAGTTAGTCTGGGTTCATAAAAAAAAAGATACGGTCGAATTGAGAATCTCCTCCTTTTTGGGAAGTCGGTTAGTGAAATTTGCCTTTGCTTGTTACATAAATGCCTGAAATATCTATAAATAATCTCTACAATTTATAACATATTCGTAACATTGCGGCCGTTCGATACCTAATCATGTAGAATATGCGCGCTTTCACAAAATCTCCACATGACATATCGACAGATTTGCCGACACCCCGTTTTGATCGGCCTACCAGTGTAAAAAGCACTAAAAGAACTAACATTTGCCTATTCATATTTCGACAAAAAAATAATATTACTCCTAGAGTATTTTGGAGAGTTAGACTGGAGTTTTAATAGCAAGGAATATAATTAAAACATGTTATCGTAACGTAGGTCATATCTAATAGAATAGAAGTACAACTTATTTATATTGAACAAAGATATAGTTAAATTAAATATTTTATCTTATAAATAACTGCCCAGTAAAAGTTGTAAAAAAACTATTCTAATTAATAAATTCAAAAAGTTATGGAGAATATTTGATGAGTGTCTATTAATTATCCACTCAACCATGATATGCTCCACGAATGAATTCGCAACATTTAACCCTTAACTTCATGACCCTTCTTTGTCTACTTTTTAATAGTTTATTTTTTCTGTCAAAAGGTCATTCTGGTGGACATAGAGGTGATCCAGGTTTTCACTTGAATCCAAAATTTTATGAAAATTAAGAACTTTTCCTGATGAATACACCAGTTTTTGTACAAAAACAAATCGGTTTAACTATTTAAGAGCTATGGAGTGGTCAAGCACACCTGTATTTTTGCGTTAAGGGTTTAAAAAACAATATTTATTTCTACTGTACCCACACAAAACCAGGTAGTTTCAAATTTTCCGGGTCAATTAGACATCATCTGTTTTCCAGCCTAACAATTTCACAAACGCCACTCAGTAATTAATAGCGGGTATTACAACCTTAATTTTCTGTAAGCCACTTACATAAAATTACTAGTAAAGTTCCTAGTTTCGAACAAGCTTTAATACATTTGATACGAAAATTTGTGTGAAAATGTTCATTTTTATTTTTAGTTCAGAATTTGGACATGCACTGTACAAAATGAGGTAGGAAATAAAATAAAATGTGCTGTCTAGAGTGTCTAGTCATTGGGTGTTCTGTGTCGTCAAGGCCATATGCCACCAACAAAGCAATATATCATGTGCATACTCTGAGTGGAGTGTTAAAAATATTCTTGCATGACCGTGCTTGTATTTTGTGTTTTTGGTTTGAATTTTAACATGACATTTAAAATATTCACAATGTTATTACAACGAAGTCAAACTGACACTTAACACGTATTTAAATACAAAAAAAAAACAGATTTTTTTATGAAGGTTATGGTTAAAGTAACGGGCAAAGTATCCTATAGATACCATATGATGATGATGATGGCGTCCTAGCCGATTATCGGCCACGGCGGCTGTTCTCATATAAGGAGATCAGCCAGCTGCGCAGGACATATTATAGTGCACAAGCATTTGCGCAGACACAGGTGCACTCCCTATTCCCTCACTCTCATAACCCGATGGGACGGCAATCCGACACGACCGGAGAGAGATCAGGCGCAGGACCGACATTAACGTGCTCTCCGATGCACGGGTGTATCATTCACCAACTTCCAACTCCGGGCTGCTTTGTGAAAGTTTCGAAAACCCACAAAGCGATTTCGGCCCGTCCCGGGAATCGAACCCGAGACCTCGTGCTCAGCAGTCGGCTAAGCGACAACTAGACCAACGAGGCAGTTAATATATAGATACCATACAATTGTATCCTCGAACATTTACTAAACTAAACCAAATATATCGAAGAGCTCCTAAAATCAATAAAATGATCACGAAGGCTTTTATCAACACACAAAACCTTGGAAGCCAGCGGTCTCGTGAATCCATCTAACGCTGTGAATTCACCTCACATTTGCGGGTGTAATGGGCGGCGAAATAAATTCCCTAAGATTTATCACGTATTCCATTATTATTCCTCGAATAGGAGAAGTTTGGGTGTGTCAAAACAATACCAAAGTTAACGAGCGAGTCCTTTTAAAGCTCGGCCAGTGGCTTCAGTTGTTTGGCTTTGTTCTGTCACATTGTACTGTGAGAAAGATTTTAAAAGATAGATTTATTTAATGGAATAAAGGGTTTAATCAATGTGTTTTGTACAGAATCTACTTAATGCATGAATAGCTTTTGAATAAATGAAAATAAATTCAGGATTCAAACGTGATTTGACTTTGACTGATGCTGAGTTCTTATCATATAATTTAAAATGTAGTATTAAGATTTAAAACCCCTTAGATAATAAAATACATTTGATTGTTATCAAATTCGTAAAACCATAAGAACAAAACCTAAAATCAATGTTATCTATACTAATATTATAAAGCTGAAGAGTTTGTTTGTTTGATTGATTGTTTGTTTGTTTGTTTGTTTGTTTGAATGCGCTAATCTCAGGAACTACTGGTCCGATTTGAAAAATTCTTTCAGTGTTAGATCTCCCATTTATCGAGGAAGGCTTTAGGCTATATAACATCACGCTGCAACTATTAGGAGCGAAGAAATAAGGGAAAATGTGGAAAAAACGGGAAAGATTATTCATCCTTGAGGGCTTTCGTTGCGTGCGCTGCGAAAACGGTTCAAGATACCAAAAATATATGTACAAAAGAATTATTCCTCTTGAAATGAGCTTAAAAAATGTCCGCGACAGTATATGTCTATCTTTTAAGATTAACTTTATAGAACCGTTTTTATGGTAATCTTTGGTGGAAATGAATGCATTATTTGTTAAGAGTTGTATCAACGTAATAATGTTATCCAAATAAATAATAAATATTGTTGTTGATTAAGAGTATTTAATCTATACTTATATTATACAGCTGAAGAGTTTGTTTGTTTGAACGCGCTAATCTCAGGAACTACTGGTCTGATTTGAAAAATTCTTTCAGTGTCGGATAGCTCATTTATCGAGGAAGGATATAGGTTTCGTTTTATCCGGGTGCGTCGAGTAATCTTCTATCTTCTTCTTCTTCTTCTATATAAATAAAACTCAAAGTCCTGACTGATTCACTGACTCAACATCGCACGGCCCAAACACGTGAACCTATAAAGCTGTTTTTTTTCACAGAGGTTCATCTTAAGAGTCTGTTAGGAAACGCGTGTTAGGAAAGGATTTTTTGAAATTCGTGTCCTAAGGGGTTGAAATAGGGGTTGAAACTTTGTATGGCGAATGAATATTAATTACGAATTTCGACATGAAACTTGGTGAAGTTACTCCTTGAAATAAATAAGTAAACACGTGTTTCACCATTTTTTTTAAATTCCACCCCTAAGGGGGTAAATAGGGGTTTAGTAATTTGTATAGAAGGCTTATGATTTTTGAAGAAAGTGACATGAAATTTTGAAGATAGGTTTCTCTTAGGGTGTAGACATCGCATCACATTTTACGAAAATATAGTCCTAGGGGAGTTGGTAGTTTGTATGAAAGTCCTATGTTTTTGGTGTGTTTACCTGATGCAGAACCGCAACAGACGAGCTAAACTATAAGAGATACAAGAATGGTGCCATTGTAAAAATTTATCCACGTGATGAAATTTTTCTGCTGAGATATTTAATTTGAAGATCTAGAACACCTTATGTGGAACTTCAAGAGCCCAGCTATACTATAACACGTGTAGGAATGATGTCTTAGCAAAAGTTGTTTAAACTGGTGGGTTGACTTACAAAAATGAAAGTTCTGAATCGCCTCGCATATTCAGTCGCTACCGGGCTCTTAGAATACGACATCAGATGCTTCAGATCTTTGATTTTGACGACCCCGTTGTCGCTGGCATAAGCGACATGATCCGCGTACGAAGTCGCGGGCAGAAGCTAGTCTATTATATTTAGGTATTCATATCTCAATGCCTATTGTGTAAAAATTACATAAAATTCATGGTTTCGTAAAAATTTTGAAATGGTTATATATATAACCATAGAACTATTTTCATCAGGGTGCTTTAAGAAGTTTTCATACAAAAATGAGAGTGTAAAATTATATTTTACCTAGATACAACGCACGTTCTAGCCACATTAACGTCTCTTCTAAGACCCAATAAATCAGGCTACGACGGTACAAGAAAACGTTATCGGGGAAACTCATAAAATGTAGATCTCTGTCCGGTCCTAGATAGTATATCTACCAGATGGTAGATAGCAGGATTTGCCGTTGGAGAGTACTGCTATCAAGCCGAACGTTTTTAAAACGTTTGAGAGGTCAAGCTTTGTGATTGAAGCGTGGCTTTAAGGTTTTCGGCCATTTATGGGATTTGCTTTTCGTATTTTTTTATGGTTTGATCTTGCAGCTTCATTAGAATGAGGGGTAAAAGAATTGTGTAAAATAAAATTTAATAATTAATAAAGTTCCGTTTTGGATGCAGTGGTCTCAAGCGCGATTGCCTCGCAAGAAGTCTTGGGTTCGAATCCTAATTTCGGAGTCTTAGCCAGTAGCAGTAACTATTAAAATTCCATACTGAAGACAAACATTATGGATAACACGCTTAGTGCTCATATTGCATTTGCATGAACGAGATTCGAGCCTTCTAAAAGATACTTTGATTTGGTTTTGTAAATACCACGTAGCAAAACTCGCGACCCCGACTCGTGTATGTACCTATAATAGAAAACTCGTGGTTTTCCTTTTACTTTGGTAGAGTAAGAGCCAGATTGGATTGAGCTTGTATGGACTGCATACTGCAGTGATTCTCAGTCGTGGCTTTTTATAGTTGGTAAGTTAAAACCAATATCTGAAATAACACAATACATCATCTGCCTAGCCTTTTCTCAATTATGTTGGGGTCGGCTTCCAGACTAACCGGATGCAGGTGAGAACCAGTGTTTTACATGGAGCGACTGCCTGTCTGAGCTCCACAACCCTGTTACCCAGGCAACCCGATACCCATTGGTAAGACTGGTTATCAGACTTTTTTGCTTCTGACTACCCGTAATGGCTGCCAAAGATGGTCAAATGACAGCCGGGACCCACCATTTTATCGTGCCTTCCGAAACACCGAAGAACTTATTATGACAATGGTCACCCATCCACGGACCAACCGCGCGAAGCGTTGCTTAACTTTATGATCTATCGATCCGCGCGGCTTTGACTTAGCCACGAGCTCACTAGCATAACACAATACTTTTTAATTAGACTGCCTCGTTGGTCTAGTTGTCGCATAGCCGACTGCTGATCACGAGGTCTCGGGTTCGATTCCCGGGACGGGCCGAAATCGCTTTGTGGGTTTTAGAAACTTTCACAAAGCAGCCCGGAGTTGGAAGTTGGTGATTGATACACCCGTGCATCGGAGAGCACGTTAATGTCGGTCCTGCGCCTGATCTCTCACCGGTCGTGTCGGATTGCCGTCCCATCGGGTTATGAGAGTGAGGGAATAGGGAGTTGCACCTGTGTCTGCGCAAATGCTTGTGCACTATAATATGTCCTGCGCAGCTAGCTGATTTCCTTATATGAGAACAGCCGCCGTGGCCGATAATCGGCTAGGAGGCCATCATCACTTTTTAATTTATTTTAGGAAGAAAAAGCATTCTATTTATAGTATTTTAAATACTTTTTTCCATAAAATAAACCTTAATTAAGGACAATGCAAGAGAATCGTTGAAATATTCGCTGCGTTCGTACAAATACGAAGCAGTGTTTTTTTATAGTATAACTGTAAGGTCATAAATGAATAGTAGCATGCTTCATAATTCAAAAATACCTGCAATAAAGTTACTAACCGAAAATGAAACCAATAAAACAAAATGGCATATGAAATCATAGTGTGAATAAAAGTTTTAACTAACAAACTGGTGTCAAACATCGACATAAACAAAATATAATAAAAACAAAAATCTAATTTACAATAAAAACAAATGAAAAAAACTTTAATACTTTTTATATGAATTCATGGAATTTTCATATAAACTGGTGTAATTTCTTTTGGCACTAACATAAATATGGAATATTTTCATTTTGATTTAAAAAATTCTGTAGATTACCTGCTGAAATACGATGTTATTAGCCCTATATGTTATGGCATCGTGACACGCACCTAACTTACTGGCTTTTACATAAAAAAAACTGCTTATCGAGAATTGTGAGTAATTCCTAGGACAATAAAAAAATATGATATTCTTTTTACAGAATTGATTATTTTTACAAAATCTTATTGAATGCCTATTTTACTCTAAACTATAACATTACATATAATAAAAATGTTCACCACTTCTCCAAAACCATGCTGCAACAACTCCGTAGCTCGCATTCGCCAGATAACCCATTAAAAATCACTTATTAATTAACAGAACCTAAATCAAATACATTTCAGAAAATAAACACACCGTTAGGAATGTTCTCACCACAAGCTGGATCTGAGCAAACTCCAACGTTTCTAACATCGACCTCTTTGATGCAAATGTAAGGTTGAAAACGAAGATTCCTCGAACAGTCAGAAAGACTGGTTAGAGCCTTCCTGGGAGCAATTTATTAGGTCACATTAATTAGGTCAGCCGTATTTTTGGATGGCTCAAGAATATAATATGCATAATTCATCTAGCTTTATCCAATCAGAGAAGATCAATTAAATTAAGCGTTACTTAAAAATGCTTTAGTAGTATCGATAGCTTTTTTTAAGTGAGCTTTTTTGTGATCATACTCATACGGCCAGTTTCACAAGCCCTGTCTGGCAGATCATGCCATAGAAAAGTTGACAAAATAAAAACATTTCTATGGGTTTATTTGTTAGATAGCTATCTAGAACTTTATCTGGAACCTGTGTAACTGGCCGATCTTTCTATTGACAAGGCAGAGCTTTAATCATTGAGCTTTTAATGCTTAGTAATTATGAATAGATTCATTTTACTAAATCAGGCTTAGAATGGAAAATGCTATCATGTTCAGCTAATTATTCCAACTAGAATCCGTTATTCGATACTCTATTTTAAATAATGATTACTATTTAATAGCAAAATTATAAAAACCCTCTTTTTGAAGTATTTAAACAATAATAAGTTTCTATTAGCACCTAGCATTTTTGTTTACGTCTGTTGGGCTCGATAAACCAACATGGCGGACGCTGGCCCATGCTCCCTCACAGAATGGCCATACCTCTAACATCTACAACTTCAAAGCATGTTCACAATATATGATACGGTTGAAGTTCACTTACCTATAACTTAATATCTTGCAGGCAACTCATGCCATACACAAAGTACTCTCGTTTGTCATAAACAGAAATATGTCTTCACCGATTTAATATAACTTGACTGTTCTGTTTACGTTTCCATCTCATGAAACTCGGGTGATATGATGACGTCACGAATAAAGAAAAATGGCGCGTTGTTTTCTAGGAAAAAGGTTATGTTTGTATAGGAATGATATGTTGCTTTCTTTGGTACGCGCGACAAAAATCAGCTGTTGTGCAAATGTTCGCGATGTTATGAACCGAGCGGTGTTGAGCAGAAAAACTGGGTGGAAAATTAGCCAGTATTCAAAATTAACACTCGTTTGGCTACTGATTGTCATTATTGACAAGCAATGTATTGACTGTAATGTCAACCTTATGACAATAGTGGAAGGTTGGTGTTCGAATGGTAAAATTTTACAGATCCGGGTAGATTGCCTGCTGTCATCTGTACAGAAATAACGTAAAGATAAAATAAATGTCATTTCCTTTTCTTTAGCATTTATTTGCGAATATGGGTAATACATAAGTAGATAGTGGTAGGTTTAATTCTGACTTAATATTACAACAATACATGCTCTTTTTTAAATAAAATTACAAAAACTATTTTTGATTCCGACGTAATTAAAAAGACAAGCCTTTATTAAGATTCATGCGCGAATTAAACGAAATTGTGCCATATCAAAATGAGATCCTTCACGAAAAAGGCTACATCCAATTATATTTTAAGATGAGCCACTTACAAATTCATAACGGACATTAAATATGAAGATAACGGACAGATCCATATTTTTCATGGTCATTTAATAATTTAGCTATTCCCTTTGATTCTTTGTGATTGTGGAAGTTCTTCCCACCTTTCTTTCTCAAGGCTATTGGTCTACCCCATTTCAATTCTACCAGTTAAGTTATTTTCGCGAACAAATGCGACAAACAGAGTTACTTTCGTATTTGTAACATTCGCAAAGATGGTAGAAGATAAAATCGAAACATAATTAAAATAATAATCGGTAATAAGGTTGCTATTACCGATATTGGTAATAGATAAGAATCAATGATATTAGCGGTCAGGGATTAGAATTTTCGAGATACAAAAATTCACTTCAAATTGACCTCACAAAATCATCAAGTTTATGGGTTTATATATGTAGCAAATACACACTATAGCTTCTCCAAATTTTAATATAATTTATCAAGGCACATCTCTCAATACAGTAGATACGACAAAATTTCTGGGTATTATTATAGACAGGNATTAATATATCCAAAACGAAAATAATGTATTTTAGTCAACGTATAGCTTCTCCAAATTTTAAAATAAACTATCAAGGCACATCTCTCAGTACAGCAGATACGACTAAATTTTTAGGTATCATTATAGATAGGAATTTAAATTGGAAAGCACACACAGAGGAACTCACAAAGAGAATTAGCTCTTCCGCGTATGCCCTGTACAAACTCGCAGCTATCATCGATACTGATGCCCTTATCACAGCTTACCATGGCATAGTTCATTCCGTCCTAAGATTTGGAGTAATATTTTGGGGAAACTCAACCAACAAAGAAATTATATTCAAATCTCAAAAGAGATGCATCAGGGCAATGTTTGGTCTTCAAAGTATTGATAGTTGTAAACAATATTTTATTAAATTCAAAATACTTACTTTACCCTGTCTATTTATATTTGAGGTTGCTATTTTTGTAAAATGCAACCCAAATCTATTTAGTCGTCCTGCTGACATAAGCACTCGTAGTCGTAGGGACAATGACAAGCTGTGCATTGTTCCATGCAACACTGCACTAATGCATAAAAGTGTATTTTGCCTAGCGCCTGTCATATTTAATAAAGTACCAAAGTCTATAAATAAATAAATAAAATAAAATAAAAACTTTTTATTTCAGACTCCACAGAATCCATATAATGTTAGTAGGT
>NWSH02000008.1:11832395-11861075 GCA_002382865.2 Heliothis virescens | reverse complement strand
GATTTGGCTGAGCAGTCACCCGTCTTGTTTTTTATTATAGGAGCAACTATAGTTTTAGTTAATATATACTATAAGGCAGTTACCATTAAATAAATTTAAAATAAAATTTAAGGAATTCCTCATTGCCAAATGCTTTTATAATCTGAATGAGTACCTTAACGAATCTTAGTATTATTAACGTTTCGTTTTCTCCTTAAAAAAAAATTTTTGTACGCCTATTTTAGGCAAAACATGTATGGATCTTTTTTTATTTTATTATTTACCATCTTATGTAACAAATTTGTTATCATACACCCGTGTTTTTACAAAAATAAATTATCTTTATCTTTATCTTTACTATTAATAATATGAGCATGATATTAACAAAGTACGTTGGTTGAAACAGTTTACTACTGGTACAGAAATTGTGTCACATTGCTATGTACGCAAGTGTTGAAAAATTAAAAGAAAAAAAAGCTTTTTAAGAAAAAGCTTTTATTTAAAAGCTCTAAAAAGAAGAAAATAAAATTTTGTCAATAATAAAAGCTTGTCGCTCGGTTTACCACAAATTATTGTGATATAGGTAAAAGTATATTGATAGGTATGTAAACCTCGCGACAAGCTTTTATTATTGTCAAAATTTTATTTTCTTCTTTTTAGAGCTATTAAATAAAAGCTTTTTCTTAAAAAGCTTTTTTTTCTTTTAATGTATTTTTTACTTTTTAGTTATCGCCATTATTTCTAGTTACTATTGAGCTCGAGCTCTTTCATTTAATACCCATATTGGTAAAAGTGGACTAAAGGTAACTATTCCGCCATCCTGCATGGTCCGCCATATTGGATTCAGAATGACGTCATATATTTTTTCTAGTTACTTTCAACGAGCCCTTTTATTTGATACCCATATTGTATAAGTGGATTAAATATAACTGTTCGGACATCTTGTATGATCCGCCATTTTGAATTTAGAATGACGTCACATACCTTATCATATATTGTCATCCAAACTAAACGCGTCCACAAAATTTCAGCACAAACGGTTGAATATATCTACTTCAAAATTGAGTTCAAAGATTTCACCCGAACATACAAATAAATATATTTATTTACATACATTGCAAGTTAAAAAATATATAAATAAAAAGCTTTTAAAAAAATAATTTAATAATAACTTTTAAAATTGGAATATATTCATATTTGTATATATTCGTGTTTGTATTGGTACACTTCAAGAGATAGAGTGATATTGAATAATCAAAATCGTGTTCGCTACAAATTTTCGTTCTCTTTGTCACTAATGTAATATAATAACGTTAGTTTATATTTATTAATAATAAAAAAAACAAATAGATAATTATTTTTGGTAACAAAACAGAAAAGTTTTTAGCGTACATTACAATACGCAAAAACGCATGAAATAGATCTATTTACATAGCTAGTAGATAATTTATGATGATGATGATGATGGCGTCCTAGCCGATTGTCGGCCACGGCGGCTGTTCTCATATAAGGAGATGAGCCAGCTGCACAGGACATATTATAGCGCACAAGCGATAATTACAAGATAATTTATACCTGTGTAGTAAAGATCTTCAAACGTTTACAAGAAGACGTCAACGTAAAAATATAGCAACAATACTTCAACTAACGTACCAAAAATAAAATGTAAAGCGACAAAAACACTCTTACAAAAATTGCACACCATACATAAAAATGAGTAACAAAGAACGCCATTGTGAAAAAAAAACACGAACGATATTAAAACACGAATTCAAAATAAAAGCCAGACCACTCTGTTATTGTTGGTCCTAATATCTCACATTTACCAACTCCATATAAAAAGGTTCTTTGGCCCGTAAGGGCGGCTTATTAAATAAGTATGTCGACGCCACATCCGTGAAAAGAAACGCATGTTGCGAAACAATTTCCGTATATCTGTAAATGCTGAAGTTTCAAAAGAAGGTATAGTTACAGGCGTTGTTTGATAATGATTATTTGAAGAGAATGAGAATTTATGATCGTATTGCAATGTTTTGAAGGTTTTTTAAAGAAAAGAGAGGAGACGTGGTACCTAATCTGGATATAGATTGGTACAACGCACGTACGAAGTTTTTGTACAGAGATTTTATACATAGAACCACCAGACATTAAAAGAAAAAACAAACAAAAAATATTTACAAAAAAGACACACCATTAAAGTTACATTGTTATTCTAAAAAACCGTCCATATTTTCCTTCGATTCGGACGCTTCGAAATAAAACAATATCTATTTATACGCACGAACAACACAGTGTTGATGCAGCCTGAATCAATCCCAACTCTGTGAATCGGAATTTAATCAAAGCAGCAAATATTGATGCTACGTGCACCGGACCAACTTAGCGCGACCAATCCATAATCCGCTTAAACTTCCAATATCCTATTGTGTGTTAATCGTGAAAATTGTATTTATAGGTTGAGTATTAATATTACCAAGTATTTGAAGATAATTAGTTGGCTATTTTGTTAAAAGAATCTCTCTTGTTAATCACTTACTGCGGAATTCAATAAGCTATCTCTCTGTCAATTTGGTTACTAGAGATGGGACTTTGATACTACTTATATGGAGTCAATGCCAAATTTCAATCTCTAGTAAGCAAATCAAATGACAGATAAGTTTTCGGAATGGCCGTTACCCAATTTCTGCTTGCTTTTGAATAACAGAATGACTGTTTAGCTTTGCCTTGTTGACCTCAAATAGACGAGTGATTGAAGTGAGTTATTGATATGTGTGGTGAACCTCTGATGGAGGTTTCTTCAGCAAAACCACAGGATCTATGCGCAGTTCGCGAGCTATCGGATCAAAAGTCCGCGGTAGAACAGACGCTAGAACACTAATATACCTCAATCTGTCAATTATCTTCAATACATTACCAACCATAATCACGATAGTGGAACGTTAACTTTCGATTGGTATTTGACAGATTCGGATAGATTGACCTGTGAGCGTGTCTACATGTATGCATATACTTTAGTCATTCAAGGCAGTAAGATAAGGAACATGTTAAACCAACTGCTTTAGACAAATTGAACATGAACATCGAAATAATTTAATACAGTCAGAACTTCGACTGAAAAGTTTACTGAGTATTTCTGTACCGAGCTGCTAACTACTCAATGCACACATTAGATAACTTTCTTATGTAAGTTACTTTAGTTTCTCTCTAGACTTTACTTCAAGGCTTTATTATGCCCTCAAGAAAACCCTTTTTATATTGAAAAATCAAAATCTAGAAGTTGTTATAAAATAACTTTG
Source organism: Heliothis virescens (assembly GCA_002382865.2). Lineage (NCBI taxonomy): Eukaryota > Metazoa > Arthropoda > Insecta > Lepidoptera > Noctuidae > Heliothis > Heliothis virescens. The sequence continues at coordinate 11,857,800 of NWSH02000008.1, read as the reverse complement.
ACGACCCAAACACAAACACCCACAGTCGCATAAATGAATCAGAATCAGAGTGTTTCATATTCTCAAGTCTTCTTACTTCGTCTGACTACCCACTTCAATATGTGCATAAGTGATTGCCATATATATCGAATTGACAAATAATCGATTTGCTCTGAAAGACTTGTAGTGACTCCATAACTTACTGATAGTAAATGTTAAAGCAATCGAGAATCGTAACTTCAATCGAGAACAAAACAAGAATTACAACATAAAAGCTTGACATAAGTTACGAGCAAGTTAGAAACATAAACTACTGCTGCAATTTCCTGTTATAACTATTTTTATAACTTATATAACCTGTTATGTATTTATTGGTAGGTTTATTAATCTTGAAACATCGATGTTCATTCGAGTGAAATTTTATTCACATCGATGTTTTAACATAATATCACAATATGATGGATGTTTTTCCACAACATTGCACAATTTCGAATAATAGTTGTGTTCTCTCCCAATTCTAATTCATTTGGAAACTCAGGTACACATTCAAGTAATTCATTACTTTTGATGGCTTTATGTATTCTCTGCATTTATGCAATATAGTTTACATCAGTACAGTTTTTTAGTATGAGTAACTCTGAGAGTGCCAGGCATGCGCAGATCGCGCGCTAACTCTGTCTCTCTTGCTCTCCTACCAAAAGGATCTAAAGGATAATGAGAAACTCTTATCAAAATATTGCATTGTCATCGGTCCTTGATACGTAGGTATGCAAAGGTCCAAGTTGATCAGACTTATAAAAACCAGTGAAAATTAAGCTCAAAGATTCCGTTACATTCATACATACATACATACATAGATACAACCCAAGCTAATAAAAGCTTGTTAAAAATACTGGAAGAATCTAAAAGTTTAAATACTGAAATCTTTAGACTAATGGATAGGTATAAAAGTTTCGAACATGAATCGTAAAATTCAACATTTTACGGAAATATTCAAAAAACTTCTTCTTAGCTCAGAAATCAAATTTCATATTCAAAAGTACGTTATTCACACGAATAAATTAACTTTAAAATAAAATAAAATGTTTTTATTTTATTCCAGCTTGGAGCCTACGGAAAACAACAGCTTTGCCCATGCGGTCTTCAAGGAAGCCTACGAACACGGGTCAATGAACCCTACCAGGTGCAAAGAAAAGTATTCCATGTGTCCCTTCAACGCCTCACTACTCTTCGAGCTGATTCGATATTTATTACGTCACTCATAAGTTTATTTTAGTCACAGATAACGTAGAATAAATTGTTGTAATTTAAAACGTTTTTTATCTTAAAGAATGAGCAAATTGCCCTGACTTTATCTTCATTTATGTGAATACATTATTTTTTAAAGGAAGAAGAATAAAAATGGAAGTTTCTTTATATATTGAAGTTGCGAGTCATATATTAATGTGCTAATAAAATATGACTAAGCTAATTAATACTGAAAAACCACAAAAAATATGAATTTAATCCAGGCAAGCAAAGTACACATTGCAAAAATAAATAAAATTGATAGAGACTCATTTAAATTAAAATAAGTTGACTTTGGCAGAGGTAACTGGAATTTTCTGTAGTTACAAGCAGTTTTAGATGATTGGAATTGTTTGGGCCGGAATTTTGACCCAAACGATGAGTTATTTGGTACATGTTATCATGTGATTCAATTCAATGAAATAACGATATAAAAGAAAATATGAACATCTATTTTAATGTGAAAAAAATTAACGAACAGAAACAACGCGAAAAAATAAAATGTCACTCGGACGTTAAATTCTTATGTGCCAGCACCGCAAACAACGATTCACTAGCTGAAAGGACGAATAGAGCCTTAACACCTTTAAATATTTGCCCTGATCTTCAAAAATATTAAAGTATAATAACTTTTATCTGCCTACAAACTAAAAAGGACTGACATGTAAAATTGGAGATTTACTCTGAATGCTCTTTACAATGCACTGTCTTGTTAAAAAAAACCGGCCAAGTGCGACTCGGACTCGCACACGAAGGGTTCCGTTACATTATCTATGAAAAATAAACGTACCTACTACCTACAAGTAGCTAAATCACGAACATTTCTTGGCAACAAAAAATAACTTTGTTTTTCATACAAATATATGAATAACAAAGTTATGATTTGCGGTTACTGAAAAAGTGCTATATCTCAAAAACTACTGACTGTATTTCGTTCAAACCAATTTTGGTTGATAGTTTTTATTAAGATCTATAACATATATTTTTTTTAGAATTTTCACTTTGGTAGTTTAGAAATTACAGGGGGGGGGACACACATTTTAGCACTTTGAAAGTGTCTTACTCTGAAATGATTGACTTTGAGAAAAAATGGTTTTAGAAACCTCAATCCCATTTTTAAAGACCTATCTATAGACATCTCACAAGTATAGGTTAGATGAAAAAAAATTTTTTTAGTTTCAGTTCCATGTATGGGGAGCCCCCCTCTAATATTATTATTTTTTTATTTTTGCATAAGAATCGTAAAGCGGTCAATGTAATACATCTACCTACCCAGTTTGAATAGTGTAGTCTTAATAGTTTCGGAATAAAGTGGCTGTGACATACGGACAGACGGACAAACAGACAGACATGACGAATCTATAAGGGTTCCGTTTTTTGCCATTCGGCTACGGAACCCTAATAAAACGGTAACTACTTAACCCTTAAACAATACAAACAAGAAACAAACGTCTACTAAAGGTTAATAAGATTTTTTTTAGGGTACCGCACCCTAAAGGTAAAACGGGACGCTATTACTAAGTCCTCGAGTCAGTCTTTCCTCCATCTGTCACCATGTTGTATCTCGTGAAGCATGATAGTCGAAATTTTCACCGATGATATATGTCTATTACCGCTTTCACAAACAACTTTGATAAATTAAGAATTTTAGGTGGTTCCAATACAAACGTGATTTTGTGTACGAAACTCTCGAAGGGAGTGTTAATCCGACTCGCACTTTGCCGGCTTTTCAAGTAGATACATGATGCAACAGACGAAGTAGCATCAGACATCATTAGCGATCCTCAGGCTGCATATTTGAAGATGCACTATAGGCACAGATAAGTTATTCTGCTACAGATACTCCATTTCAAATTACGATAGCGTTTTAACCTAAAGCATAATGTATAACGGTAATGTGATTTTCACACTTGAAAGCATCGCATGTTTACTTGAACACAACTTAGATCTAGACACGCGGCAGCGTGTCAAACCAAGTTCAAGCAAAGAACTGGCTGGCCAGCGCCAAGTACACATATTATATATATATTTACAGGAACCATTTGGTGCCACTTTTTACCCCTACATAACTCAAAACCTATTTAACGTTAACACATGAAACTACCTGTATTTCATTATGCCCATAAGGACACCTAGAAGCCCAAATTTTATGAAGCTAGCTCAAACGGTTATAATGATATAAAAGTCCAAAAGTCGTGAAATTCACATCGACTGACTGACTTATAGTACCTAAACCTAACCTACTTCCAGATAACCTAGAAAGATGAAATTTGGAACCTAGCTCGGTAATTGTGTGTACGCGTAGGAAAAAATCTGAACATAAAAAAATAAAAAAAAAAATAGGGGGTGCCCCCATACAATAAACGTGTGAAGCCGCAAAAAATGACTTTGTTTTACATACAATTTTCATTAATTTCTTGTTGCTATAAATACATATTTGGATTTTGTACAGAACTTGGCACTCATTTTAATCTCCATTCTTTTTGCGGCGTAGCTCACAAACTCACAACCAAGCATAGGGTTTGTATTGAACTTGGTTTTCTTTTTTTACATTTATGTTTTTGGTAAGCATTGTGTAAAAGTTTGTGTTTCAAGAACGCATAGACTTACTATTTTTAAATAAATAGTGTTCACTCTATTGCCCTCTAGACAAGACGATGACGTAAATCTAATGACCAGTATTTTGTTGTTACATAAACAACTTTGTTGTGACAAAAAAAGATTTTAAAAACGTGAATGAAATTAGATAATGTTTCAATAAAAAGTTGATACAATTATTTTCTATGCTACGACTACTTTTTAATACAAATATTTGAACATCAACTACATACAATGCACAAACGCTCTAGCAACTTTCAAAAGCTTAAAGTCTTAAACTATTCTACGCAAACTTGTAGTAAAACCATCGCGCTATGAAACTTCGTATCTGCGTTACGTTATCTATGTTATCTATAGTACACTCGGTAGATAACCGCAATGGAATCGCTTCTGTATCGCTTGTTTGAAGTCACTGTTTGTCTATAATGTATATACGTACCTACTACTGCTACTTTACTTGGAGTAGTTGTGGTTGTTAGTAATCTCGTCGAACCATGGTAGGTATGGGTTTCTATAAAATCTATAATATGGGAATCTATATGGCTCTAAGACTAGTGGCACTTTTGTACCATGTTGAAGTATACTATCGGTGTTAAAAAAATAAAATTTTGACTTCCACTAGTGGTTTCACCCACGTCCCCCGTGTTCGTCCATTACTCTGCGCAACCGGATAAATAGCCTATAATGCTCCCTTGACAGCTTGTATATCATATCTAATCCTGAGAGTTTTTTAATGGGTCCTATAGTTCCTAAGATAAAGCAAACAAAGAAACTTCAGTTCAATACACTTTAAGTGTAAAAGCCAGGTAAGTTAATACTTCTACCAAATCCTTTTCACCAAATATCTCTAAGTATCGTCAGCTATAACATGCTCTCGTGTAAGTTTTGTCTATCTATTGACAGACCAGAATTTATGTATGACCTAGTATAGCACTCGGAACAGAACGATTCGCGGAAATTCTCCAATTTTAAGTCAATTCAATCTGTGTGTACGTACGCACGTATTAATAATTTTCCAGAACTACAAGGTGATTACAATATTATGAATTAGTCGAAGTTTAAAACGTATTTAGGCAAGTATCTTTCGGGGCCTTTATACTCCATATTGATTCAATATCGCGGGTTAAGAACTAGAGTAGCGTAAGGGCAAAAATGCAAAAAATTTTTTTTTTCGCCATTCGCTTTTTTAATGCCCGTTTTTTTATGTGCCCGAAAATTGTACCGATGTAGTGTGTAGATTGCTTAGTACAATAATAGCGTATATAAAAAAAAGATATTTGTTTATTGCCAAAATGAAGTATTTCTACTTACAATAACCTTGACATTATTTTATCAAAAAAGTTACGAGCACAACGATCGTAACTCGATTTACAGAACGAATCAGACACCGAATATGCCTTCAATGTAATCGCTCAAATAACGTATCTTGTCATACGCTATTAACGCAGAAAGTTTGATTATGTACCTCCCTTGATTTGTTTCGTGCCAAATAAACGTAAAGTACCGTTACTGCTTATGGGTCCTTGTTTTGAATGCTTTCGTCATTTTTCTCCATGCCAAAAAAACGTAAGGGTGGGATACGCTATTACGGCACTAAATAACTAAAGTAATGCAGTCAGATTTTATGTCGTATGTCAACCAGTTTTTGAAAAATAAATTTTATTAATATGAAACCGTTTTTCGACTGACCAAAAAGTTACACTATTCTGTAGCCGATAAATAAATCTTTATTATAAAAAAAAATAAGATATGTAACTAATACAGATTTTGCCATACAAAAGCTATAAGATACAAGTAGGTGAATTTGAGTTGTTTTTCGGCTCTCCTGAAAAGTTGTCATTTTGCCCTTACGCTACTCTAGTTCTTAAGCCGCGATATGATCCCACATTTTTGATAGCAAATTATTGTAAATTGGTTCAGAATAAAAACTTTTGCTGTTGAGATAAAGATAGCTTTAAAAAATAGAGAACACCTTCTCTTTACGTCTACTAGGCGTAAAATAGCTTTGTTACATTTCAGAACACAATGTATTGTAATAATTTACCTATTAGCTGTGTTAAATAAATATCCAAGATTACTTCATTGTCTACATTAAGCCGGGTTATACGAGTCTGCTTGCGCTTGAAAACAAAGGCCATAGATAAAGCTGTACCATAGATTATGTAATAGCACTTAACAAAGAGGTTTATACACCGTTTCTAAATACATTTGTGGTTATATTACAGAGAGAATTAAAATGAAATATTTATAACCTGCGCTAGTAATTTCTCTGTTTTTGGACCAGTTTCTGACCTCTGTTCTCTGCTAGTTGCATAAATATGATGTTTCTTACTTAACTAAATAATACTTAATTATTGATTAAGTAAGTTTACAAAGTTATAAAAATAACTAATGTACAGACAAATGCAGGCCAACCCACCCGAATCTGTCAAATTTGGCCAACCGAACATTAACCTCCCGCTATTTTGATAAGGTTGAAAATCTATGAAGAAAGAAATTTGAGAGATTGTGGTAACTTGATGTGCTCTCGTTTTTACACTAATTTATTTTTCGTTCTAATATTAAACTCAAAATTGATTGTCACATTTCGTGAAAATTTATTTTTCCACCTGTTTACTTTACATCCTTCCTTCCATATTTTTGTCTGTCACATTTTTCAGCTGACTAATTTTCGAGAAAAGAAAGAAAATCAAAATCAAAAAGCATTTATTCAAAGTAGGCTGAAAATCAGCACTTTTTGAAGGTCAAGTATACAAAAGACAGCCCCAAAAACGCCCGCCCTTCACCACTTCCTATGTGTTTTAGCTGGGAAGAAGAAATGGTGGAACAAACTCCCCAGCAACACAATTCTGTCTGCATGGTTTGAAGAACCAATTCTACACAAAATCAATACATTAGTGTACAAAAGAAATTAAAACATGTGGTATAATAATATATTACATAATATTTGACCATGTTGGCTAGCACGCACATTCTTACATATACCTATAAATGATAACTCAAGCGTCTACAAAAGTGTCAAAAGAATTCTATTGCCTCCATTCGATGAAAAGGTATACCTAAGTGTAGCGCGTGCCAACCTACACGTGCAACCGTTTATTGTAGTCAGAAATCTACTGAAAAATAAGTTTACATTATTTACAGGCAATTCAAATAAATGAGGGTCAAGGTACGGATGATTTAGATCGTCTGAACCGAGGTTTATTACTCTTTTTGAAGTGTGTAGGTGTGACGTAGGTTCCTTCAACTACTTTCGTTTGAAATGAATTTAAAGATTGGATTTACTCATTTCAAAGGTTAATGAACTTTATACTAGTTGCTTAGTTCTTCATATGAATTCAATATTAATTTTCAAGTATGAATGAAAGTTATTTATGTTTTTGTTGTGTACCTAAGAGGTAATTTTGCCATATATCTATATATATATTGTTTAAATAGTTTTGCACCATTGATACTGTAGAATGTAGATCTTCAAAAGCCCAATCAAACGACAGAATTTCTTGGTTTTTATTTATATGAAATTACCTTTCCCTTTAAAAAACTTTGGTTTTATTTTTCACCTACGGTGGACCACTGCAGGTTAACACTTCTTAACCCCCGACGCAAAAAGAGGGGTGTTATAAGTTTGACGTGTCTGTCTGTCTATGGCATCACAACTCCCTAATAGATGCAGTGATTTAAATTTTGTGACTTATGTTCGAGTTTTCTTAGACATATTTGGTGAAAATCGGTTGAGCCGTTTAAAAGTAGTAGGGGGTTAAAGTGGGTACCGAATATTATTATCTGCAAATATACTCGGATGGGGTCTCAAATAGCTTCGTATATTAAAGTACCTATCTATACCGACCGACGTACTAAATATTTTAAAAAACCCCGTCACAAGAAACTAATTTCCTTTTAAAAAGTTAAAAATAATAGAAGTATTAGTGTAAAAAAAAGTTCGCGTAGGAGGACCGCTCCTAAATAAGTAGCTAAAAAGGTAGGCGTGAGATACTTATGAAAAATCCTAGGTAAGTAAGATATAATTAGGAGCGGTCCCCCAACGCGACGTATTTTTAACACGCTTTTATTAACTTCGGTTGTATGTATGTATGTAACGGAATCTTTGAGCTTAATTTTCACTGGTTTCTAAAACTCTGATCAACTTGGAACTTTGAAAACGTATCAAGTACCGATGACAATGCAATAATTTAGGGATATTTTCTCATTATCCTTATTAAATGATTAGTAAAAAAAAATTATTTATGAAATTAAAAAACCACACGGTTTCATTGCTAATTGAACTAAAGTATTAAATAAATAATAGTTAAAAAAAAAAAACTAAAAAAACACGCTTTTTTTGCTAATCGTACTAAAAAATAGAAAATAATAAAATTTAATGACAAATAAATTAATTATAAAACAGTAGTAGCAAGTCGAACGATCATTCACAGTCAATTAAGTACTTACCCCAAATATGAATTTTAATAAAATTAAACATTTAAACTATTATTTATTTTTAGAATTATTAATACATTCTTTTCTGTTATTATTTTTTATCTTTTTATTAGTTGCTATATACTGGGAATAGTTTATTAATATAGGCCCCACGAGTGCTTAGCAGTATTACGGAATCGTGGCATATCACCTATTCTCTGTCAGGCTGGCCGTTAATCTTGCATGTTGGAGTATTATACCCGACCTTAGCGTTAAGCTCTAATTGTATGCACAACTGACATCTGTGTTATGAATGGTTACTGCAACTGCATTATTTCATTGGCTTTTGTATTGTTCTATATTGCATACTAACTAGGTGTTTCCAGTAGTTTCAACCACGTCACGTGGGAATTACTTACCGGACCCGGATACAAATAAGTCAATGTTGCCAAAAAAAAACGGAGCTTTTAAAGAAAGAAACAAAATAAAATCAAATCGGCTAAGTAGTTTCGGAGCATTTAGTATACAAAAAAAAAAAAAACTTCTTTATAATGCCTGTTTAGTATGAACAATAAGAGCTTTATATCAAAGTATATTATAATTGAAATAATTAAAAAAATATACTAGCATAAAATATGCCAGGTTTAATCCGGAATACTTGCTCCGTAAAAGCAACTGAAGTCTCGATAGCATTCTCTTTTACTCATTTTGCCACTCTCGGAGTTAGGCAATCTGCAATGCAGTGTTCTCAACAGTACTTAGCTATTTATATAAACAAGGGCTAGCGTACACTTTAAATTATCATCTTATTTCATACAATACATTCTACAATATTATAATCGTTTTCACAGCCTAGAAATGTCCACTGCTGGACAAAGGCCTTCCCCAAGCTGAGGGGATTTACACATACTCACCGGGCATGCGTGTTGGTGAGCGCAGTGTAGGATAATTTTAGCTTCGGAGATGCTGCTACACATCTCCAAGTAAGGCATTTAATATCCTACTTGGTACTTTGTGGTGCTTATACCACCACTAGTCGGTCACCAAACTCATCGTTTTTCAGCACGGGCAGGTGAGGTTGGCAATTGGAGCAGAATATAAAAAAAATACACTTCATAGTTTGTAACGAAGACCGTGAGGAAAAACTCCAGTAAAAACACTTTATGAACTTTTAGGTAAAGCTAGTAAATCCATTTTCTGTTCACCATTCCGTGGGATACTTCGAAAATAAATTATCATAGTTTGGCGCGTTTAGAACATAAACTAGCCGGGTAACTGCTAGAAGTTTTTCTTTCGTTTTTCCTGCGGTTTAGTCTGTAGTCACGATAATTAGCAGTGCTGTGAAAAGACCGTTTCTTTCTATAAAGCTATTTCAAACATGGAGTAAATAGTCTTATTTAAATTCCAATTGAATTTTGTTTTTATTGGCTCTGACCACGACTTTCTTGAAGTTAGACTTAGGTTTAGAAGTAAACATTAAACCTGCTTATTTTTTAAGAGGTTTCTATACTTAACCGTCCAACTAGTGTTCGAGTGACAAGTGTTATAAAGTTTGAGATATAATGATGAATGTCTTTATTATAACAAAATTATTAATCAGCAGTTGTTTCACCGCAGTTCATTCAGACAAAATATAGCATAGCCTTTGTTACTTGGGAACAGTGATATATTTTTTAACGTATACTTAAATACAAATATTATATCTTTATAATATTTAATAGTGTAGGTAAAGTACGTAAATTGATTTTTTGTTAAATATAGAAAAAAAAAATAATTTGGTATGATAGATAGATATAAAAATTTATAACACTTTTAAATACTACAATAATTATGTAGCTGCGGTACTAAGTATAATTATTTCATAATCCCAGCAGCAAAATATACCGTAACGTTTCTAGTCCGAAATAAACCGATAAAAATAAAAGGAGTTTACTTCAACAGTCATTAGCCTGCTTCGACCAATCACCGTTCTTTATTTTCCTAGAACTATCGGCAGCTGCAGCCTCGAAGGTTTTTGTTGTTTTTTAACAGCACTGTTAGGAGAAAAATAAGCAGAATTAGGTTAAAAATAATAGTTGAAAGTTGTTATTTCAAGAATTATTACGTAAATAAATTGGAAAACTGGACCTTTATGTTTAATGAATATGTATCTAATCAATATTTGTCATTGATTGTGAATGTTTTTTTACGGTATCATTTTAGATATCGTCGTGGTACCTGTTAAGTATAAGTTTGCGGAGCTGGTCAGGCAATTACCAATGTAACTCTTCTAAGTTATATTTACTTTTTAGGGTTATCATGGACACCATTCACTGGGAAAAGGTCAACCAAAACATCGCGAGGATATCTGTTCTGTAAAGTCTTAAATCGTCAATCCACCTAGAGCAAAGCGTGGTGATTAAACGACTTTTTCTTCTCTTTTTGGATTGTATAGTTTTACCTTCAGTTGCATTATAATTATAATTTTATCAGCCTACTATTTATTGTTATGTAATAGAATGTTTGAAAACATTACTTTTTAAAAAGAGTGTCTATGGAGTTTCTTGTCGGCTCTTCTCCATAAGACCAAATTTTTTTAAACCGAGCAACTAGTGTGACGTTTCATAGGAGCCTGCAAAGGCCTTTGTCAAATAAAAACATTTGACTTTGATTAACGCTTTTTACTTCTCTGAGTGAGAAGAGGCATTTGTCCTCCTTACTGTACGAGAGTGAAATATAGATACATAATGTAGACCACTGATGACTATGAAATACAGCCATTTATCGTATGTTGAATTGTTTTAATTAAACAATATGGTTATAGTAGATACCAATAAATGAATGTGGTTATTCAAAATATCATCACATTAATTAAACACAAACGCTTTTGAATTCTCTAATTATTATTATTAAATATACTGCTATTAACGCAAATATGATTTGTTTAATTATATAATTATACATTTGTCATTGATGCAATTAATTTATTATATTTTTTACTTTATTTCATCCTACAAATTCATTGCATAAAAAAATCTCATAAAATGTGATAATTCAACTCAATTTCTACGTCTAATTTAATTAAATACTTTGCAGTTTTCAATAATCTAACTTGAAATTTCAATTTATTCTGAAATTAATAACTTTGAAAGTCTTAATTATGGTACAAGAAGGCACTAAATGAAGTGGGCGAAAGTCTAACGGTTACAAACGCTTAGCACCGCCAACTCTTTGATAACTCGAAGTTAGTTAAGGTGAATGCGACGACTAGAAGCGGGAAATTCAAATATAAAATGGTTTTTTTATGTTTTACATAAGTTAACATTCAATATGAGGCGTGATCTTATGATTGGCGGTTATAATATCCCACAAAGTAATTTCTGATGTCCTTGTTTAACTCCGAAACTTCTTACAAATTAAATAACTCTGTAAAAAACGTTTTATTGCGCAATAAAACGTTTTTTACAGAGTTTTTTTTTACAGAGTAAGTTTCGGAGTTAATGTTGATATTTCTCTTGCTTCACTGTTTACAGGAAATGGGGTGAGATTCACTATACAACATTTAAATATCCAACATTTATTTCACAAATACACAGAACACTTAAGTGAAAAACCCCTTTGAGTGACAAAAAACAAAAGCAAGCTCTTGTTACAAATTCCAAACAAATAAAAGAAATCGGTCAATTGCAAAATGGATTCGCGTTGAGGGTTCCGCACTCAGCTTACACTTGAAAGCGACCTCTGTTTGCTCTCTCAATGAGTAGGTAAAATATTTTTTTTCTTTTGATCATATTGAGGGGTAGAGAAATTCAAAATAGCAGAAAATTTTATTTATAGCATACAAATAAGCTCATCATTAAGTTTTTATTTGAAGATTTAAGATTATTGTAATCTTAGATATTAACCTAAAATAAACCCAGACAGACTGCTACCTACTTAAATATTTTAGGGTACGAATCTGATATTGATAATTGATCCAAAAATAAAATCAGGGACCGACGTGGACTGTAGCTAACAAAGTAGAATTCAAAATAATATAAATATTTACCCTACTAAAACAAAGCTATATAAAGTGCTATAACCATAGTATTTAGATAAAACGGATAGGCTTCATTCCACCTATCTCCAACCAATCGGTGTGAATATTTTTCTGAAAAAGTTGGTTAGTGTTAAGAAAAACACATTCGCTATTAGTCGAGGCCAGAAAAAAAATAGTCATTTATTCATTTGCAAACATGGAATTATAATAAAAAACATGAAATCAAAAATAAATTCCCAAAACATGATCTTCGCAAAACACTGAACATATATCAATAATATAAAAATCACCCCCTATTTTTTCTGGTCATTAAATCACGCCTGAACTACTGGACCGATTCCGATGATCTTTTGTCATGTTAGTTTTCAGGAAAAGGGTCATAAGGAATACGGGTGAAATTTAAAAGAATAGCTAGTATTCGCTAAATCTATACATATAATAAAATGATAGGAAAGTCAAAACTGTACATTGAATATTTTTTTAAAAGAATAATTGGGGTGTGATCTACAATCGATACTGAACCCAAAAATATAGTTTTTAGAATTTTTGTCTGTTTGTCTGTATGTCTGTATGTCTGTATGTCTGTATGTTTGGTCTCACTGAACTCAAAAAGTACTGCATGGATTTCAACCAAATTTTACACGAATATTAACTGGAGATCCGTTCAACACATAGGCTATATATTATCACGCTATTACCTGCGGGGGGTGAGCAATGAACAATTATTTCTGTTTACCTTTCTACAACCGCGTGTGAAATAACAGCAAACATCTAAATGTTGCGTATTCGTTGATCGAGCTATTTTCTACCTTTAACAAAAAAATCACGCCTTTTCTTTGAGTAACTTGGGCAGAAAATAAAATTTTAAAATAACGTGTTCAGCCAAGGTTAAGGTGGCTCCATCTATGATCTATAAAATACAACAAAATTGAAAATGCTGGCGGGATTGGTAAAATTGTCTACCATACAAATTCATGAATGAAGTTGTAAATTTTTTGCAATTAATCATATTGCTGTGTTACAGTGTGTAATTTTTCAATAGGAATTTTAATATTGTTTGTCATTTGCCGGGCCACGTGTGTGAAAGAAAATAGTAAATAGTTTTTGGTCAAATTTGAAACGGCTCCATCTAAATTCTTTTTTGAATAATAATGTCAAAGTACAGGATATTAACGGAAAAAGTAATTATTATCTTTAATCATAGATGGAGTTGTGATTTTCTTTTCATAAAAATAAATCTGGTTTTTTTTGTTGTTTTGTTTGTTGTAAAAGATGTAATGTTGATGATCCGTAAACAGCAACATCGATCGATCGAGGCAAGGTTGGCTCCTGTTATAGATACTCATCAACATATGCCTAGCCTTTTCACAACTTGGTTGGGGTCGGGTACCAGTCTAAACGGATGCAACTGAGAACCAGTGTTATACATGGAGCGACTGTATGTCAACAACCCAGTTACTCAGGCGACCCGATACTCATTGCTAAAACCGGTTGTCAGATTTTCTGGCTTCTGACTACCCGTAACGACTGCTAAAATTGGTCAAATGACAGACGGTAACCACCAATTTATCGTGCTTTCCGAAACCCGGAAGAACTCACCATGACATATGATGGTTACCCATCCACGGACCGACCGCGTCAAACGTTATTTAACCTTATGATGAATCGATCCGCGCAGCTTTGACTTAGCCATGAGCTACGGGCCACTATTATAGAAACTATAGGAGTCTTATAGTTTGAGAAACTGACCCAGACTCAAAGTGTAGGTACACTGGATGGTGTGAGAGCTTTTGCGATTTAATCATGCGTTTGTAAAATTATTTATCCCAGTCTTTGAAAATGCACAGCTTACGCGTCGAATTTTCTATTTCTGAAGACCATTTCAGAGAGCCACAGTCAGACATGAACATATCTGGAAAACAAAGCTTTCTAGATAGGTCAAAATAATGAAATCACACGTTATTTTTTTGCAAAATGTGCTAATATTTTTGCGAACATAATATAATCTCGGTGCCTTTGGACCACTCCAACCTCTATAAGTGTGTTACCATAGCTGCCAGAAGACCGTATTTTTCTTATGTTTTGTCCAGAAGAGTATAAGTAGAGCCACTATTTTGCCCACTAGAATGCAGCTGCTAAAAGTTACAGTCAAGAAATATCTGNAAATCACACGATATTTTTTTGCACAATGTGCTAATATTTTTGCGAACATAATATATTCTCAGTACCTTAGAGCCAGTCCAACCTCTATAAGTGTGTTACCATAGCTGCCAGAAGACCGTATTTTCTTATGTTTTGTCCAAAATAGTACAAGTAGAGCCGCTATTTTTGCCCACTAGAATGCAGATGCTTAAAGTTACAGTCAAGAAATATCTATCATGTTATTGATGCAACTTCAGGTACACCCAGTGTCTGGTACACGGGGCACCATCATCAAGTCAAACTAACGCCTGAAAACTAGATCCATGCCATGTAACGTGTTGAGATTTAACAAGATTGTTTAAGTCAGTAATATTAAGTGATCGTGCAGGAAATTGGCGGCAGTGACCTCTTGCACCCGGTCCTGGTTCAAGCCATGGTCCGGAGCGAGACGGAATTGGACTCCGTCGCCTCCTTCTATAAGGCAGTCATGCTACAGAAGCAGGCGGCGAAGCAATTGAGAATTCGCACCTCTCACCCCAGCCGCTGCGGTGGTCGTGAAAGATACCACGTGCGCCGGTTATTGAGAGACGGCTAACGGCCACCGTAGGCGTGGGTCTTTGCGCGGCGAGTTTTGGATGGCTCATCGTCCTTCTGTCTCCTAAGAGACTTCAGGCCGCGGCGCACATTGTTCCACACGCTCCTCAGAAAGATTCAGCAAACCCCAGTAGCGCCTACTAGGGCCAAATACCGCGGCCCTGGCCCTGGTAAAAAAAGGGCTCAAGAAGGAACGAGGTGGATTTTAGTCAGTAAAAGCTTGACACGCGTAACAAATTATTAGTAGAAACAGGAGTAACGACTACAAAGAGAACGATTGCTTTACAAAGCATTGATTGAGCCAAGGTGGCCAAGGCTAGGCTGGTTGTTCGTCAGAACCTTTACAGCGGTTTGGCGGATTAGGTAGGCTATATAAAGGTGCGATTCTTTTGGTGTTTGGCAGTGAGGATAGTAGATGTAACACATATTATTATTATTTTTGATTTATTTTGAAAATATTAGCAAAACTGCAAGCTTTCTGTTCGAACTCGCTCGCAGTAGACTCGCACGGATGTGCACACATTTTTTGTGTTCGCGGACTAATGCGAATGTTTCTGTGGAATTCCGCCTTAGTGTAGCTGTGTAAGTGCGTAGAAAATCCATGGCGTACAGTGGTGTCCCCCAATTGCGAAATTATACGCTTCAAAAAAAGGCGGCAAGCTAGGCGAATGGTAATGTGAGTGCAGGCACTGAGTTCTCAAACTCACATTCCATTTTTCCCAAATTTGTTGGTGTTGGCGTCCTTTCTAATCGAATGTAATTGAGTATCAATAATTAATCTTATCTCCTCACCTATATTTACCTGGGCACAACGTTAAGTACTAACGTAAGACTTATTTTAGATAACCAGACGGGTCTTACTCGCGATGAAATTGTAAAGGTTTTACCATACCTCTTTTCTCCCGACTTCTTTCTTTTAAAATATGTGTACAAGTCGCGAAAGTGTAAAAACATTAACGTAAGACTGTTTGACCGGCTGTCTGGTTTCTGACTACCTGACCTTTGCCAGATTAAGAGCTTTCGAACCTTGATCGGCCAAACCGTGCGGCTATTAGCAGGTAATCTGCTAGCTCATCAGTTACTTGCATACCTTTGTATTACAGGCAAGGTATTTTGGCAGTTCTATATCGCCCACGTAGACGAAGTCGCGGGCAACAGCTAGTACCACAATATACAGGACCACTTTACTTTCTCAACAGATCCTAAAGGCCCATTTACACATTGCGATTTTATTGCCCGTTGCTTGCCATTTTATTGCAGGAATATTTGACAGGCGACCATTTACCTATTGCACGATTACGTTTACCCAGTGCAAGTAGCATTTTGCTGCAATAAAGTAGCAAGCAACGGGCAATGAAATCGCAATGTGTAAACGGGTCTTAGCAGAGATACACTGGACATGATATAAAGCTATGTTACTCTAAGATGGGCAGGATATAGCAAATGGAAATGTATGTTGGTCTCGACGTTACTTGGCTATGGATACATAAATGTTGATTTCCGTGCTGGTCGAGGATTTCTGCATTTCTACTAGCTAAGGGGAAGTTATTATGGTTGTTCTGAAATTCTATTAAAGAGGAATTTAAACTATTTGCAAGCATAGGTACTCTTTTATATCCATGTTATAAAAAATCATCACTAGTAGTAGTTAACGTAAAAACATGTCGATTTTGTTTTTCATATTTTATGTAATTGAGGTCAGTTTTTTGAATGAGTAGGTTCTCAAAATATACATATATCAAAGAAAATAAACCAAAAATTAATACTGGGGCCGTGTTATGGCCATAAATCTGAGAATAGTGCCAACATGAATTGTATTTCCAAGCGAGATTTTAGCAAACCATTCCACGCTTTATACCCGAAGCTTTTGGACGCGCAGCCGATTTAAAATTCATAGTCTATTTTTAATATGGGCAGCGAAACCTTTTCAAAATGTTTTTGATGTCATTTTTTTTTGTAAATATATTACGTAAAATAAATATTTGTTCACTGACTGTTCCTACCGCTAAAGCCAGTGAGCAAATAGCTGCCATGTATAAATATATATAAATAGACAAATAACCCATTGTAAACTTCTTTTAATGTTGTCATAAAACGGCTCTTTAAAAAATTATGAATTTTATTTTAGTTCATGTTTAATTATAAATTAATCTATTGATCATATTAATGCTGCGAAATGCGGGACTTAATTTAAAAATCTAAATAAAATTATTTTAAATCGACTTCCCAAAAAGGAGAAGGTTCTCAATTTGTATTTTGTTTTGTACCCGACGTGACATCTTAATTTAGGTTAATACCAATCTTAAGTCTTAATTCACAACCTATCTTACTGCAAATCGAGTTGCGTATCAACGTACCCAAAAAACACGATTGCCATAATTTCTATGCAAATGACAATATTTATAGCTACTAATAACCTCAATATCAGTGTATATTGAAGCCTAAATTTAGCAATTTTATATAATGTATGTAAAGGTTCGTAAATTTTAACACGATCCATGAAGGTAAGTACACTAATAAAAAGTTACGCCACCACATACAAAAAGAGAAATTTCGGTGTGCGCTAATATGTATACAGGTTCTGGCTTTAAGGTGTTAACATCGCTTCCAGTGGACTTTAGTAGTATATTTTCATCCTTAGTATTGGCATTTTAAGAAAAAGCGTGTTTGAAACATTTTTCGTAAATACTTACATAACTACTCCTACATGAAACAAGGACATCCCATTTTGTGAAATATTTTAATAATCATTCGCTGACATACATAGTTGGTGGTAATGGAATTATAATGTTGATGATGATCTCATGAATTGTCATTTCATATAAGGAGATCAGCCAGCTGCGCAGGACATAATTATAGTGCACAAGCATTTGCGCAGACACAGGTGGACTCCAGATTACCTGGAATGGATTTATACAAAGGTAATGAAATATAAAAATTACAATAAAGGTATTTTTTTATAAAAAAATAATAATTAACGCTATACCTAACACTCAAAAATATATAGAAAAAAAGTCATTGATACCATTTATCAAACCAATCAACCTTCCAAAAGCTAACAGTTTTTACCTACATACACTCGAATAAAAAGGCCGGTAAACATAAAAGCCAAAGCCAAAGTTAGTGGGCCACCTATCTCCCGATCCTGAGCACCGGAAAAGTTCAGCAGTCTATAACCATCTGAATATCAAGTGGGTCGTATGAATTGATTGAAAAATCTTCGGTACACCATACGCTGCAGGCACTATAAAAAGTTATGGAAACTAAAACAACTATCGGTCTACGTCTGCTTAGAAATATTGAGCTCGAAAATAAGTGATGGTTTGTTTAGGCAATTCATGCTGTTTGACAAAACTACTGCTTAATTTATACTTTAACTAGCTTCCACCAGTGGTTTCACCCGCTTTCCCGTGGGAACTACTGGGCGCACCCGGATAAAAAGTAGCCCATAGCCTTCCTCGATAAATGGGCTATGTAACACTGAAATTTTTTTCATCGGACCAGTAGTTCCTGAGATTAGCGCGTTCAAACAAACAAACTTATCAGCTTTATATTATTAGTGAAGATGAATACATTGATAATAAGAATACTTTTTCAAGTTTAAAACGTATTTTTTTTTTTGTAATTGGATTAAATTATCTTTTGCTCCTTTTTTGGTAAAATAATATTTTTTAAAGATTTTTATCGGCCTTTCTACGTCGAGAATAAATCAGTCAGTCGATGTGAAAATATCAATAGTCAGCAGAGGGTTAAACCGAAACGACGGCAGCGTTGCAGGGGCTGAAATTATTTAAACAATATTAACTGCAATGTGCGGTCACGTGCAAAAATATTATTCCATTATTTGGCATTCATTCACGAATTCACTTTGACTTTTATTTTATTACACAAGTTATTATGTATACTTATATGTTTTATTATGTAACTTTTGTTTATTTGTTTCTGTTCCGTACGAATTGATATTGAGATAGTATAGACAATCTACTGGAATACAATTAACAAGAATTTATTATTTTAAAGCATCAAAATCAACATGCATAAAATTTTTTGTATTGTATCGTTTGAGCCGAAAGAGAGTTTAGAAAAAGTACAGAGAAAAAAGAGTTTTTGACCTAAGTCTATATTTATTCTTAACATGAGTAAAAAAAAGCAAGTTTTGGATAGTTTCCTTACACAAGCGTTGTTGCTTAGATCCATTAATTTTATTGCAAGATACTGACTCATCTGATGTTTCTATTACACACCTACTGACGAGACTGCTAGAACTCACATAATGTTGGTCGTAAACAAGTTTATTTGTTACCATAACGATGCAGTTACGTGCTACTTGTAGTTAAAAGATGACTCATGCGTTTTGAGTAAATATGAAATTGAGACAGATTTGTACAGACGACAGCAGGTCAACGTATACGAATCTGTCAAATTTAACCAGTCGAACATTAACCTACCTCCATTGTGATAAGGTTGCAAATCGATTGCAGAAATTTGACAGATTGTGGTAAATTGATGTGCTGTCGTCTGTACTACAAAAACTGTAGGTTTGGTAAGGGGGTTAACAATCAATTGTGGTAAATATGGATGCTGTTTTTATGTGTTCTTTTATGGCTTATGTCAGGAAGATAACTATACAAAGAGATTAGAAAAGTACATGTTACACGCAAGAGTGTTATTACAAAAAAGTTATACAGACGTTTGATACGTATTTAAAAAATGTTTATTAGAAATTTTAATACATTTAACTTTAAGGCTACCGAAAAATCTTCATATAGGTATACCATGTTAATTCTGTTCTTTATTCAAAATGTTCCCACCACCAATGGAACGAGATCCACTTTTCAGTCGCAAAGCCTTTTCACCACAGACTGCACACGTTAGAGGCGGCGCTAGACTGTCGAGTCTGTGCATTCTCACATAACTTATGAGTCACATAACCTTGCAAGTTGTACTGCAGTTAGATGCAAAAGGTTGCAGCAGTTAGTAAGTTTGTCTTCTTCAGTTTGCAAGATAATGAATTTCACGACAATGGTTGCTGGGTACTTAGGAAAATTTCCTACGTTGCGACTTTTACTGAAAGTTTTACATTGTTGTAATTTATTGAAGTTCATTATGTGGTAAAATAATGATGGTTTTGTCGTTGTTATAGTTCAATTTATAGGTATTGAATTTGAGATTCACATAGCCAACAATTAAAAGAATAACTTCGAAAGTAAATCCGTTACACAATGGACCAAGTTGCAGCTTTCATAAAGTGCCAATTAAACCAAAATCATTTCACTGGCTGGTTTACTACCAAAAAAAATACCTAAAAACAGAAAACAATAAATCAACAAAACAACCCCTCATTATAACCAAAAGTTCGGCACAATACTGAACAAGAGAAAATTGAGTAGCAAGTACCAAGATTTATTAGAAGTAAAGTCTGTAGCCGGTAGACAAGTTGACAGCTAATAACAAGAACGGTATTAGTTCCGGATTTGGACCCCCACGTATTGTTACGGGGTATTATTGAGGAGTACTCTAATGCTGGAAAAGGCCTGCTGACCTTGTTATATAAAAGGAACATTGGAATTGCGTGGCTTTTGTTGACGTATGTGTAGGGATTTTTATCCTTCTTGCTATGGTTGCGGAAGTGACTTATTGTTTTTAATTGAACTTATACTTAATGCGGCTGAAGAGTTTGTTGGTTTGATTCTCAGGAATTTCTTTCAGGATTTGATAGTCCACTTCATGAGGAAGGCTATAAGCTATTTTTTATCTGTGTGCGCAAAGTAATTTCCACGAGACGCGGGCCAAACCGTTGGTGGAAACTAGTCAATTTTATGTTTTTTTTTCTGTAGAAATCAGTGAGTGAAGTGAAATTCAATATCTGTTCATCAAAAGAGGAACACGATGAAATAAAACCACCAATCAATAGATTTCATTTGTGCAAACCTTACGAATGTTTTTTTGGGAAAAAAAAAATTGAGTTATTTAATTAGAAAACTCATATTATTACTAAAATTGCATCTTATCCAAAATCTTTAGATAATATTTTGCAATAAGCTATGCAAGCTTAACCTTTTTTGAGTGAGCTATGCAAGCACTACATCAAAGTTTCTGATAAAAAGTCATAGTTTTGTGTTCATACAGGCAGTCACAAAAGTGTTTTTATTCCGCCATAAAAACATAGATAACTGGACTATCCCCTTGTTTTATGCATTAACCGACAGATGCCCATTTTATATGTGCAATAAAATATGCATATCTAAGAATTGATAAAAATACGGACCATGAATGTAACTTTTATCACTCGTTTTTAGATTCCTTTTATTTGTCTTTATACATACAAGACATAGTTACGTCTTGTATGTACAGACAACAGCACATCAAGTTACCACAATCTGTCAAATTTCTGCAATGGATTTTCACCCTTATCACAACAGTGGGTAGGTTAATATTTGATTGCTAAAATGTGTCAGATTCGTATACGTTGACCTGCTGACGTCTGTCTGTACAAAGAATCACCTATAAACTTTAAGCTGACACTGCGATAAGGGATTAGTGACGTGCTCGTTATAAAATGTCCCGATATCGGCATTTTTAACTCAAGAACATATCATTTCCGTCCTTTTAATATCGATTATTCCACCACTATTATATATTCACAATTGAAATGAGACAGCATTGTGCTTTAAATGTATTCAGTAGTTAATGTGCACTGTGTGCGTGTGTATAAGTGGTTGCACATTTTTTTGGTAGATTTGTTTTTTTTTTCTATACGTGTACTGGTAGTTGGCTTACCAGTCCGTTCATATTCATCCAACTCATAAACTATTCCGTCAGAAATGATATGATGATGATGGCGTCCTAGCCAATTGCCGGCCACGGCGGCTGTTCTCATATAAGGAGATCAGCCAGCTGCGCAGGACATATTATAGTGCACAAGCATTTGCGCTGACACAGGTGCACTCCCTATTCCCTCACTCTCATAACCCGATGGGACGGCAATCCGACACGACCGGAGAGAGATCAGGCGCAGGACCGACATTAACGTGCTCTCCGATGCACGGGTGAATCAATCACCAACTTCCAACTCCGGGCTGCTTTGTGAAAGTTTCGAAAACCCACAAAGCGATTTCGGCCCGTCCCGGGAATCGAACCCGAGACCTCGTGATCAGCAGTCGGCTATGCGACGACTAGACCAACGAGGCAGTTAAAAATAGAAAGAAATAGAAATAGAAAGCATTCTGCCTACATTTCTGTGTATTAAAAATGAAAGACAGACTCAAAATATTGTATTTTTTTTTTCTTTACACCACAACTTCAGAGTAGTAATATTATTTTTATTTCAGTAAAATTTAAAGTAAAACCGTAAAAAGTAATATACTTATTTACGTATATAGAAAGTAGTCAGCCTTCTACATAATTACACAGCTACGATTTTGAGGCAATTTCGTATGACCGTTTTGTCTCGCGATAAAAAGCTTCGATTAAACTAAGTATACCCTAAATTAAGAGTTTAGTTGCCAATCACACACAATCTAGCAATTCTGAACTTAGTAATTAAGTTAATTGATCGATACAGTTACAGCTACAATAAAGTTGAAATAAGTTTTGTTAAAAGTATAATGTCGTTTTCACACCAGCGGATTATCCGCAGATTTTTTTACGCGCGAAATTACCGGACGATATTAAAAACAGCACGCTTTCTAAAGTTATCGTTTAGTGAAGGAATTACAGCGTTTTCACATTCGCAGATTTTCCGCTCAGTTTTTCCTACAGGCGTCAAAAATCATTCATAGTTAGGGAACCTACCAGCATTCACACGCAAGATTTAAGTACTTTTCGAAGTGATATTCAATTTGTATCAATTGCCCCAGATATAACCGACAAGATTTTTATTTCTCGATTCTAGAGATCTATTTAATTTTGAAGTTCGAATTATCCCTCAATAATATCAATAATAGTTATCTGGTCGCACCCTAATATTGTAGTGTAATGCCCTTGCCAAAAAGAACAACAAAGTGACCTTATAGATCCCACGCGATCATTAAATATTAAATATATTATTCAATACAACAATACAACATTATTTGAAGACGAAAGAAAACTAAAAGTTTGGTTGAGAATATTGATTTGTACCATCAACTTAGTAGTGCGTAAAAAGGGCTCGATTTGAAATAAAGCTTAGAATAGCAAAATGATTCAGTCCACAAACGGGTTTTTGAAGAAGCCTTTTATCGCATTGAAAGCCGCAAAAAGCATTTTTTCTAGTTTTTAGACTCAGATCATTTTTTGGAATCTGAATACTCGGCATAACTAAATTGCGGTCATTCGTCATTTTCTTTAGTAGGTACTCAGTGTGTGAATTATTTAAATGTATGCTAACAATGTAAAGATAATAGTAAAAGGCAATTATTTTGTGAGTGACCATTCATAACTAGATAACTGCCCAACATAATTTAAACTAGGGCCTTGAAAACCTAGTCTCGGTAAAGATTTGGAGCGGATTAAATAAAGTTTAATTGTTTTGCTCCGAGATCTTAAACAAGTATTTACTGTTAAGAAAATCATTAAGCATAGATTAGGTTACTAGGCATATACAACATAATTCACTCCAAGCGTTTTAAATAATGTTAACCTATAAGAATAAATACCACATTATCTAGTCTATATCTGTGTATATTTTACTAGCACATCCAATCTAGAGGTACAGAGCTACAAATATGGTTGACAGTGTTCTCACTATCTTAAACAATTGTCATAATTCAAACATGGTACAAACAATGTCGCTTTGTCATACCACTTTGTTTTAAAGCTGGTTAAAAATAGCAACACGTAATTGTGATGATTCAAGTACGTGTAGCTTTAACGTAGGAAGTAATTATTCCTACAATGTAAACGCTTCCCCGCCATCGCTTCAGACGAGGCCACAACCCGCCATTTAATATAATACAGAAAGTGGCCTTTGTTTTACAAAACAAAACCAGCCAACAATAAAGGTTTTCATAATATGTTTATTGTTATTTCTACGCAACAATTCGTGCATGTGCTGGATTCTTTGGCTTTTGCATACATTTCGTGCGAGAGTTTTAGACTGGAATCCAACCACCGCAGAATAGAACTAAAACCTCTTGTAATTTACGCTGTGTTCATAGTAATAGCGTTGTTATTGTGTGCATACTAATTGTATCATATATGGGATAAAATGATACGATCGTTTGGGAACAAAAGCCCTGAAAAGCGGTGCTTTATTGTAGTACTTAGTTGCAAGAAGGAGTAAAAAAAAAACAACCAAGAATTTTATTATAATAAATATTTCATCAATTCCAAAAGCGTAAAACCTGTTAGGACGTGGTCTTAACGAATTTGCGTTTTAAAATTGTTTTCATTTTATTTTTAGAACAATATGAAACAGGGCGGCCCCTTCCGCGTGACGTAATCTATATACATTTTTACCACGTTTTCCCCAAAATGTTTTATCTGTTAGCTTCCATATGTTATATCTGTAATGTAATGTAATGCTTACATATGTAAATATCAGGCGAAATTATGCAAATGTAACATTTTATACAAAACATGATCAATTACAATTGTGTTTATTATTCTGGTGGTCATTCCGTAAAATTACTGCTTCGGTATTCATCGCTTTGTGCGAAATTCGTTTGGTCCGAGTGGACTGTGGTCGGGTGGCGCCGCAAACGTTCGGGAATGATCGGAAACCACACAAATGGCTGACGAGAACTTTAGTTTAATTTTGTTGCTTCAATATTGGTGTTAAAGACATTTTGATTTAAGAGTTTGGCAAAGACAAAATTTTCTTTTAAGAGCTTTTATTTTGCTTTCTGGTTTTTAGGGTTCCGTAGCCGAACGGCAAAAAACGGAACCCTTATAGATTCGTCATGTCTGTCTGTCTGTCTGTCTGTCTGTCCGTATGTCACAGCCACTTTATTCCAAAACTATTAGGACTACATAGTTCAAACTTGGTAGGTAGATGTATTATATTGAACGCTTTACGATTTTTATACAAAAATAAAAAAATAATAATATTAGAGGGGGGCTCTCCATACATGGAACTGAAAATAANTGTCTGTCTGTCTGTCTGTCTGTCTGTCTGTCTGTCTGTCTGTCTGTCTGTCTGTCTGTCTGTCTGTCTGTCCGTATGTCACAGCCACTTTATTCCAAAACTATTAGGACTACATAGTTCAAACTTGGTAGGTAGATGTATTATATTGAACGCTTTACGATTTTTATACAAAAATAAAAAAATAATAATATTAGAGGGGGGCTCTCCATACATGGAACTGAAAATAAAATTATTTTTTTTATCAAACTTATTCTTGTGGGGTATCTATAGATAGGTCTTTAAAAATGAGATTGAGGTTTCTAAAA
>NWSH02000008.1:11791026-11806155 GCA_002382865.2 Heliothis virescens | reverse complement strand
ATAAAAATAAAAAACCAAAAACTTAGTTTTTTGAATTTTCTACAAAAATTATGAGGTATGTGAAAAAAGTTGAAATACAAAAGTTGTAGATCTTTTTATTACCTACAACTTCGTCATTCAACTTTTTTCTATAGGACTTGTAGTTTCGCCGAAAATCGCGATAAACCGATTTTTACCCTTAAAAGCTCCCCCCCTCCCACTTCCCGACCACGAATGGAGTGGAATTTATTTTCTCTTCCATTTTTATCATATTCTCTTCCTTTTGGAATAGGTTTCATTCTACTATAATTTCTTTTTTATTCAAAAATTATCGACCCTGGTCTATATATGATATTGACGTTCTTGAATATGGTAGCGTTGAAACACAAAATGATAATTAAAGATGCCATTCATATATACATACTTGCAGCGTATAAGCAAATACAGTTAACTTTCAACTTTTATTATTTAGCTAACCACTGCACTGGTTTCTAATATTATTAGACCTTCCTTTACTTTTAAATAAATTGTTTTTACCATTTTATTTTTGACCGTAATAGCTCGTAACATGCTTTCGAAAGAAAAACAAGTACGAAACGTTAAAAATAAAGTAAAAATTCGTCATATTTCACCACTAACAAGACTCGGTAGAAACGCAAAAACGTCTTAATTTCTTGTACAAACATGCGTCGGTGGTGAACACGTTTTCAGCTTGTTATTTTTAATTAAAAGAAACTTTCTTCGCTTTTCAACATACACGAGTTTCCGATTTAATACAAATTAGTTTCACGTAACAGACAGTAACCTTCGAGAACCTTCCAACTCGAATCAAAATTAATTCAGAGTTAATAATGTAATGAAATTATGATTTGATTTATGTGCATACTTTTTCGAATATTTAAAAAAATTCTTCAGAAGTTGTTTGAAATTGATATTCCAAAAATAAAGTGGAAAGAACTTTTTATGATCAGTATTTATTTTAGATCACCTAATGGAAAAGTCTATATTATCATTCTGTTAGAGTAAAAATCACGTATTTAGGTTTCATAAAAAAATTAAAAGGCTTTTTGTTATGATCGTAATTATTTTTGTGAGGTACAATTACATTAAGGACTTTTGTAAAAGGTTTTTTTTTTATAGTTGGTTTCTAGCAATTATTATTAAAAGCATAACACTTAACACTCAGGTTTTTTTTTTCAATATTAAACAGAACCTACATCTCGTAACAAATTAAAACTGCTTTACCACTTCTTTAAAAAGAAAAAGAATCTCAAACGTTCAGGATTCACTTATTCCATTTTCGTGACACAGAAAAACAAAAGCTCACATTTAGAAAAGAACAAACTCATAACTCAGCTCCGCAAAGAGGGCGAAATAAAGAATCAATTCAATTTAACGCCACTTGTTTTTCTTAAACGGGCAAAAACCCAAGCGTCTATACTGAAAAATGGCGGGACGTTTGAAAAAAGAATGAATGCTAAAATTCTTTGCAGCCTGTTAGGGTAGGTTCGCGTTCCTTTGTTTGTTTTTCTTTTTTACATTTATGGCCAGTTTCAGAGGTTCTAGATTCTAGAGAGCTATTTGACAGATCATGCCGTAAAAAAGTTTTTGATTTTGCCATTTTTTCTATAGCGTGATTTGTCAGGTGTGCACCAAATAATTTATAATTATTTAAGGGTTGTATGAGAGCATGCTTTGCTTATGTGTGTGTTCAGTGCTAAAATTCACAAAGGTCCTGATTATTTTATACAGTTTTACGATTGAGCTTTAGACTGATTGAGGCTGTTATGGGTTCAATAATGAGAAAACTCTTCATTACCAAACAGTCCGGCTTTTTTTATTTATTAATTCTTCTTGTATATGCTCCATATTATGTTGACAAAATATTTAGGTATACAAGACTTACAGAGGCATGATATATTATTTTAATACTACTTTTGCTGAGATTCCACAGTAAAGCCCATTTCTACCGCCAACATAACGTCCGTTTTTCCTTAACCATAGTCAACTTTGAAAATTTTACGTCAAAATTCATATAAGACGGTGGTTTTAAGAAAACTTTCGTTCATGTTGTCAGTGTATTTCAGCCTAAGCTTTTTAACTGTTCATTTAGTTAAATTCTCTAGACTAACGAACTTCTGAAGTCGTTAGGCAGCAATGTACGAGTATGTCATTGTCTTCCATCCCTCTTACCCCATTTTGTTCTGTTAGGCAAATGTATTTTATTTAAGATTCATTACTTTTCTTAAACTAGACACTTAGGTCCAAGTTCATTGACAACATAAACGCTCGTAAAAATTTATAGTAAACAGTAGTTTTGGGGAAAACTGAGGTTTATGTTGAAGGTGAACTTGGACCTTAATAGAACTTTCTTTGAAACGAGCCTCCAAAAAATATATGTTTAGAGTCCTGGAAGCATACGCAGTTATCAACTAAACTTAGTTTTTATGTTGAAGAGAAAAATCCCTTTAATTAATGCAAGTGAAAATTTAACTGTTGTACGGAACCCCAACTTGATACGTGATCACACGCAAGGCTTTAAGCTTTGCTTTGACTTTTACGATGTCGCCATAGTTTCCTTTATTCGTTAGTATTATTAAAAAATATATATATGTGTTATTTAATAAGGTTATTTTTATTTTCCTCGAATTGTCTCACGCCTTTCGCCTTTCACGCCAAACTTACTGAATCGATTTTTTTTTTGCACAAAGGTCAGTCTAGAGTATAAGGCTATAAGGTACTTTTTATCTAGTACGGAAAGTACCTACTTCCCTCAGAAAGTAAGTCAAACAGATGGAAATAGAAATCTGATAAAGTACTAAGTTACAAAATGACTTCGACCACAACTAAAAATAACATACAACTGAAAATTAAATTCAAAACCTCGCAACGAAACATTCCCTCCAAAAAGCCAGTGCTAATAAATTGACATAGAACTGTGGTCCAAATAGGCCATTGTATACAAGGTTCATAAAATTACCTTCATCATCATTAGCCTGTTTAACGTCCCGTACAAGTTTTAAGCATTAAGTAAGGCTTGAGGGAACTTGACCTTCACCTGTCAGGGAGCCGAATCGCTTAGTTTTGATTTCCTTATCGAGTGAAATATTTTAGTTGGTGTTACAAAATATTCGGGCATTTTTCGTGTGAAATATTTTGATGAGGGTCATGTAGTAGCTGCGTCAAGAATTGTGGATAGGTAAGTCAGTAATTTTTGTGGTGAATTTATTTTACCATCCAATTGAGTCTTAAACATTAAGTGTATGAAATTGAGTCCGCGGCAATTTTTTTTATACATTGTTTTGGGAGATGTGAGAATGAAGCAAATTATTTTTAGTAAAAATGTTACATTATATGTTATATCACAAGTTAAGAAAGTACCGATATTTTGCAGTTATTAAATAAGTTCTGGGTGCTAAAATTGAGGACATTTGAGGAGTTCAAAATCTTAAAAATTCTCACAAAAATGTGAAATGGTCCTTAAGTTTTAAAACGACGACTAAACGACCGTTTCACAACAAAGTTTAATTGGTGTTAGTTGTTTTCTTTTTACAGCATGAGGAAAAAACATTCGTGTCAAAATTTATTTTACCGTTGGTCCAATAAAACACAGCACATACAAACACGCTCAAATAGGAATCCTTACTGTGACATGTGATCCTCATATCCATAAACAAGCATGAAGTCCACATAAATGGAAAAACAAAAGCAGCATTTCCAATTTAAAAAACCCCTTAAAACCCATCATAAACTACTGGCCCACTTAACTGGGAGACAGTTTATTGGTCGCTTCCATTCCAAAGCCTTCATTCCGTATCACAGCAATTGCATTTGACTAAATACGAAACGCCTTTCAAAAGGATTTCTATATAGGGCTGCGACTCTAATTCATATCGATGTTGCAATATCGATTCGATGCTAATTAACAAATCGATTCAGTGTATCGGATTTAACCCGAGTAATACAGTTCGTGTTTGAATGTTTCGTGTTTCTGTGAGCTTACTTACAGCAATATAGGGTTACCGTATCAGAAACAGGAATATCGCATTACGAGTAAAAGCTGTTTGCGGGTTGAGTTTATCGAATATTTTTACGTAACAAAATGAATAAAGCATTTTCGCTGTACAAGGATTAGTTTGGTTTACCTCGTGTTTTTTCACGATAAGTTTTTATAAAAATATTTAATTAATATTGTGAGGTTTCATCGAAAATATACATGGAACAACTGCCTTCTGCCTTCTGGAACTAAACTATATTGAATAGAGAACAGGAATACTAGTAGCAGTTCTATCGGAATCGAGAATTAAGTCATTGTCTGAGCAATTGTTACCCTTCACTATACGCTGGACACAACTTCAAAAGCCTCATAATTCAAAATGTATCCAGCGAAAATCTTCAACGAATCCATAATTAAACATGAATAACTACTTCTGAGATGAACACGAAATAGTATGACTAAATAAATTCGCTATGTGTTTGCAACTGAAGAAGTTTTTCAACGTTACTTTATCACATCGTGAGACAAAAGAGTGTCACAGACGGACAATTTGTCTTCAATGCAAACCTCATTATGTATAGACGATCCTTTCTTCTTGAGACAATTTCCTTTCCCCGTTTGACTCTCGGAAACCTTTGCATTCAATGGTTAAATTAAAATTTAGAAAATTATTGGTATTGGTTGATGAGTGTAGCAGTTTTGATTAAAAGATTTTTGGATGATGTGTCAACTAAAACTAGTGCGACGGATTTTTACAGGTTTTATTACACTCACTGTAATCCGATAAAATTAATGGCTTAAGTTTCATATTTTAATTGAAAATAAACTTATATCCTTTCCACTATACTATTACGAGGTACTTACTTCAATAACCAATTACGAAAAGGAGTTTAATATTTGCCAACATTTTAATCCACTAAGAGCAAACTGTTTAAGAAAATAACCTTCCAACTTGTGGCATCCTAAATGCATGTTCAAAGTAGAATAGAGACATAACAAAAACATTTTCCTGTCGCTTTTGATAGGGGACGAGGTAAACACGGGAAAAATAAGGAAATATCTTAAGCTCAGCAAAGGAAAAACTATGTCATTGACTAAACCCTACGCATGCGTTTTTGGTAAAAAAATAGGAAACGATGATAAATTACACACAGTTTTACTAGAAAACGACTTATTAAAAGATGTTTTATGTTATTTCGTTTTTTTGTAACTTCATTTATAAAAAATAACTTGTAGCACCTTTCAAAATAGCAGTTTCTCTGGCCCATTGACCAGGAATTACGATTCCATATTTGAAACTAGGTGAATTCGAAAATCCGTTTAAATTGCAATATATATCGTTCCGGATTCGATATCTCTGCACGTCCCTCACAACTTCCAACCACCATTGTCCATCCAGTCACGTGTAAGTCCTAATGGGTACGTACAATCGAACCACCTTTCCACCTGAAACGATAGCCTTACCGCTAGCATTCCCGACGTGCTAACCTTCCGCCATTACACATTTATAAACCCTATTACTAACGCAGTAGAGACGTGAGTCGCTTACACGATAATCCTTTAGATGGTATCATTAAGTGCGATTGTACAAATTGAGTGGAGTTATGACGCGGCATGAAGATTCGTGGAAGCGCCCTCGCGGATCTCGAATTTGTAAGGGCAAGTTGGCAGTCATCGTTGTTATAAATGATCTTGTTGAAACGTTACGCCGCAGTATAGGTCGTTGGCTTACTGAATAATGGCAGGCAGTATAATTAGCATAACTGCTTTGTACTTATTCGTAAATATAAAATACAATATTAGCTGTGGCCTGAGATAATGTTGCGCTTTAATACTGTCAACCGCAGTCGACTAAAATTCTGATCGCTCCGTTCCCTTTCACCCTTCAGATTCGTATCGCCTGATCTCCCCTAGGCCTGTTGCATTCCCCTTTTTGTTAAGACCCTTGAACGTTCGCAGCCTTAAGAATTTATTGCGAGGAAAAGCTATAAAATTTTACAACTTCTCATTTTTCATAGTTGTAAAATTTACTCGATTTGTCGAAGTTTAATTTGAATTTTGTGAATTGTGTAAGAAGAGAAATTTCGGGGCCTTGTTTCGATTGATCTTTTAGTGATGTTACGAAACTATAAAATTATAAACAGAGTTCATTGTTCAGTAAAGTGGTAAGCTAGATAGAGAAATAGGTAGTGTTATTTGTTCATTATTAAATGACAGGTAAACTAACTGGCGGTAACATCTCGTTGGGCATTCGTTTCATGGTGCAAATTAAGGTTCAAAGGCTCAGGTGGCTTTGACGCAGATTCCGAGATCGCCGGAATATTTTGTCAGTGTTCCGGTTTAAGACTGGCTTCAAATCGACTTTGAGTTTGTTTTGCCATCGAATAGACGTGCCACTCAGGTAATTGAGTCTGTTACCGGTTTCTGTTGTTTGTTGCTATTAACTGAGTCAAGAATAATTTAAAAGTTTAGCAATTAAATTCACAAAACCATTTATTTTGGACATTGTATTGTAAATTACTTTGAGTGAAAAGTGATTTCTTGTAATTGACAATGGAGACTGGGTTTCTTTGTTTTGTTTGTTGTTAGTTATAAATGTTTCATAAATTGTTGCGAGTTATCAAAAGAGTAATGTTAATTAAGATTATTTTATAAATAAAACATAATTATATGATAACATACAAGACTAAAAACAAACAGGGAGAGTAATTGATTCTGAGTAACAAGTTGTTTCAATGTTAACAAGAGATTACTTGAATAATATTACTCAGAATTGTATGTTCACATTAATAATAAAAAATACAACTTAGTGCAAAATGTGAATAAAATATATAATATATAATATTATTGAAATTGGAGTTCCAAATAATATGTATTTTACTTTAAATTAACACTAGCTTCTGCCAGCGGCTTTGCCCGCTTCCCGAGGGAACTATTTCCCGTACCCGGATAAGAAGTAGCCTATGTTGTTCCTCAGGGTCTATTCTATCTATCTAATTTCATCAAAATCGGCTCACTGGTTTAGGCGTGAAAGCGTAACAGACAGACAGACAGAGTTACTTTCGCATTTATAATGTTAGTAAGGAAAGTAAGGATGCATTAAACAAAACTCATTCCCATTACCGTATCTTATAATTTTTTCAAGCAGTAATGGGAAAAAATATAAAATTTTCCTTTTAACACGACGATACAAATTAACAAAATAAGAGCAACATTACGTACAAAATGACAAATATACGAGTGTATGTATGTAGTTGGTATTTGGTAATGGAAATGATTGATTACCGTGTATGTACAATAGGGGGTCATATCCATCTCGTTAGGAGGGGAGCCAATGATCGATGGGAGCTCAGCCAATTATCATAATCCACTGTCAGTGTGCTTGGGCGGTGTATGAACTTATCACTTGTATAGAAATAAGATGAAATCATCTTGTGTTCTACTAAGACTATAGATGCGCAAGTTTGTATGAATGTCTGTTATTTTTTGACGCTAGAAATCTAAATCAATTTTGATAAAAGCAGCTTGTATATCAGAAGATCAGGCTACTATGCTACTAAGTGTGGAAAGTAGTTCCCTAGGAACATGAGTAAAACTGCGGTAAAACGCTTGTTCTTTTCCATTTCAGTTAGGTATACTTCTAACCCATGAACCCATTAAATTCAGGCTTTTATCTAAATCCGTGAAGTAAATCCCAAATAAACAAACCTACCCATGAGTATCAAATGTCGTTAACATTGATTTGACATTATTAGTATAAAATATAATTCAAAGCCAATCAGAAAACCATGACAACGATTTGAATGAAAATAATATCATACAATTAATTTCAATACCGATATAAAGTTACTCAATCAACCTCCAATAAGGGATTCATATTCCTTAAACATTTTTCCTTTTCATTAGGGCAAAATGTTTTTGAATTCAAAAAGTTAGGAATCCCCTTTAGAGATTAATTTCGTACATTGAATTCCTCAGGATTCACCAACTCTCCCCTGATTTTGTTTGTAAATAATTTCATAACGAGAATCGTAATCCGATTGTAACCAGAAGTATAAAATAATTGAGTTTGCCAAACTTCGGCTTTGGCTAGATAGAATATACGTAATAAATCTTATTTTTGCAAATGTGGGCCATTTGGCAACGTAGCGTATCGTTTTATTTGTGAAGTCAGCACAAAGGTCGACGGAGCCAGGATACGCAGTGTCCCCATCAATTTATCGGGACAGGAATTCTACGGGCTTAAGGAGAAGCCCCTGTCAAAAAAAGGAAATAAATTTTATCGAACATTCGTTCAATTAGACAAAACGACAAGCTGTATAGCAAGTCAAATAATGTATTGCTTTAGCTCACTTGGTTCAACACAGCTAGCAACAAAATGCGTTTCAATTATTCACTTACCAAATTGCATCCGTACCGAAGACCGTAATATCCAAAAAAACCTCCCTTTACCATTTAAATTCCTAAAACTCAGCATTAGGTACATATCCATTGCACTTTTCCTGAGACTTCGTCCCAACTTTCTGCCTATGACGCTATACATACAAGGCAATGAAGTTTATTGTACTACAAAAGTTCCTAGTCCTAGCATCGTGTTACCTTTAGATACTTTCCTGAGTCTAGTAGAAGTTTCAGCTGAGCTTTGTTTAAGATTTACAATGTACTGAGAACACGGTTGTCTAACTTAGGTACGGTTCTGTTTCTCAGAATGAGCTGTTGGATGTTCGTCGATCATTTATTAGTCAAGATGAATTTCGGCATAATAGGCATGACGACTAAAAAAATCTAATAAGTCCGTCTTTTAGATTATAAAAAAATATTGCGTACGTATTTTTTCGTTTTTCATCTTAACAAATAATTACGAAGCTATAGACCGTTGAAATTGCGCGTGACGTCACGCCTACGTACGATTTTGACACAGGCGTGACGTCAGGACCCCCCACTCCTGAACTTTGATACTCATTATCTTTGTTATTATTGATAGATTTTTAAAAACAAAAAATACGTGTCCAATATTTTGCGATAATATAAATTACGGACTAAATGGATTTGCTTATTTTTTACCCTGTCGTCATGCCTATTCGATGAAATTTTGAAAGCCACATTATGTGGGGTGATCAAGTATTTCCGTTAATTGAAAAGTTGATAAGAAAATTGATTTGGTTCTGTTGTTAATCTTGTTTTAATTTAGGTACTGGATTGCTAATATGTACCTATATAAATACATGTAGGTAACCGAACATAGTCAAAAAACAATATATGTGATTGGTTAACTTTAAGATAAAGTAAAAACATATTTTTTTCTGAGATAAGCAACCTTCGTGAGCGGCAACACCGCGATCAGATCATTAACTTACTTATTTGTTAATTATCAACAAACAAGTAAATGAATAAATATATTATACTAGCTGACCATGTAAACTTCGTATTACTTACCTTTTTTTTTATAATCATATATTTTCTCATCGTATAAACCTTCCCTTGATCTGTACAAACATTTTAAAACCAAAATAAGCCCGATCGGTCCAGCCATTCTTGAGTTTTAGTGAGACTAACGAACAGCAATTGATTTTTATATATAACTAGTTGACCAGGTAAACTTCGTATTACTTACCTTTATTTTTTTTTTTATAATCATATATTTTCTCATCGTTTAAACCTTCCCTTAATCTCTACAAACATTTTAAAACCAAAATAAACCCAATCGGTCCAGCAGTTTTCGAGTTTTAGCAGGACTAACGAACAGCAATTCATTTTTATATATAAGAGAAGATAAGAAGAAGACTAGCTGACCAGGTAAACTTCGTATCACTTACATTTTTTTTATAATCATATTTTTTCATCGTTTAAACCTTCCCTCGATCTGTACAAACATTTTAAAACCAAAATAAGCCCAATCGGTCCAGCCATTCTCCAGTTTTAGTGAGACTAACGAACAGCAATTCATTTTTAGGGTTCCGTAGTAAACTAGGAACCCTTATAATTTCGCCATGTCTGTCTGTCCGCCCGTCTGTCCGTCTCAGAGACTGTTAACATTAGAAAGCTGAAATTTGGTACCAATATGTAAAAACCACGCGGACAAAATGCAAAAATAAAAAGTGGAAAAAATTGTTTTATTAGGGTGCCTCCCCTACACGTAAAGTGGGGCGTGATTTTTTTTTCATTTCAACCCTAACGTGTGATATATTGTTGGATAGGTATTTTAAAATGAATAGGGGTTTACTGAAATATTTTTTGATTATGTTAATACTTTAGGAAATAATTGCTCCAAAAGCCGAAAAATAGGCGTCCCCCCTTCTAACTTTTGAACCGCAAGTTTAGAAATTATGAAAAAAAATTTAAAAGTAGAACTCTACATAAACTTTTGAGGAAAATTATTTTGAACGTGGTACAGACAGCAGTCTTTGAGATAAAGCTATTTTTTGGAAACCGCAAATTATAACTTTGTTATTCATATATATGTATGAAAAACAAAGTAATTTTTTGTTGCCGAAAAATGTTTGTATTTTGGCTAGTTGTAGGTTTTCATAGAAAATGGTACGGAACCCTTCGTGCGCGAGTCCGACTCGCACTTGGCCGGTTTTATATATAAAAAGAAGATTACTTCTCAATTGACACCGCATTACAGAATTTTCCCAAGGTTTACCTTTACTAAATCCCTAGACACGTCTAAAGTCAAACAATTACCACAATGGCTGACAGCTAACGTATCTCAATTCGCAGTTGCCTATAGGGATTTGTGGATTATACTTCAAAATTATTAGATTAAACTTAATGTTGTGAGTATAGGTAGGGAGTGATGTGATACGACTCGTCTCCTGGGAAGAATAGATACATCTCAAAAATTATGTCCGACTGTAAGGCTGAAGTTTAGTCTTCCTAAAGGAAAAGTACTGCTATTTTTTTTTACATATTGTGGTATTATAGGTTAAATAACAAAGTAAATCGCCTTGTTAATAAGAGTCAAAATATTGAAAGCAAAAAAAGTTTTATCATTTAGTAATGAACTAAAGGCTTATCGGCAAATACTGTAATAATATTTCCATTACATAAATCATACGCTATGTGCCTTCAAAAATATTATTTTAATTAGTTTATAGTCAATTACTAGAATCATTTTTTCTGCTGCTGTATGCATTTTAAATTTGTTATGAGTACCTGTAGGCTAACCAGGCCAGGTGATAGCTTGTTGCTTAGCAAACCGAGTTGAGAAGGTCAGGTAAGCAGTCGCTCCATGTAAAACCTTAGTACTCAGATGCTGGCTCAGACTGGAAGCAGATGATTAAAAGACTTTTTACCCTATAAAGCAATAATAGTTTGGATTCTGCCAAATTAACTACATTGTATAAAACAAAATGTATCTCAAGTGCGCTCCGTTTTACAATACACGAACGAAATATTTCAATTAATTGAAATAATTGCAAAAGAATGGAAGTACAATGAAAGCAAATTATAAAATACGTAAAATAACGAACAATTACGATATATGAGAATAACAATAACGAACTGCAATCGGATTCACATTCGAACGTTTCGTATGAAAAGAAAATGCAACACCTCCATCTGAGTATCTCGAACAGAACGAGTTATTTTGGCAAAAAATTGCCTTTTGTTGGTCTGTTTAAAACTGGTGACAGTGTTTTTTTTTATTCATTGTTTCATTGGAATAAAAAATATAAATCAGCTTGTGTTGATACTTTCATGTTAAAAATGCTCAATAGACTCTGAATAAAATTACTAAAATGAAAGTTTTTTGTAGTTTATTTTGTAAGTAGTACCTACCTATTGATAGATACTCTTTTGTACGGCTTTTCGAATAAATAATGATTTAAAAAAATAGATAAAAGAGAGTAAGTAATGTTACATAATAGGTTTACAAGCTTTGTAAATACTGTAATGGAACCTGCTCTTCCACGTATTATTTTTAATTGAACATTAGCGTTCACTGAAACTCTAATTCCTTTAAATTTTGTTCGCGCAACATTTCGAAAGTGCAGTTAAATCAGCCTGCAACCACATTATTTACCAAAACTCACACATATATTTAAACTATAATAACCGGCCGGGTATGCACAAAATGCTGCCTCGAAAATGCCATACCGGGCCTAATTAATAACCATGCAAATATAATTTGTCAGAACTCTGGCGACGCTCGTGAGGGCACATAAACAATAGGTGTAATTTGTAACCCTCCCATCGGATCACAAAGACTTAAGTGAAATCGACCCTCCCAAAAAGTCATTGACACAGAACGTGATAGATAGATAGTTTTGGTACTTATGCGTTAATATCTATGATATAGTACGCCATAACTATGTAAATAGAACTTAGAAACTTTTTGCTTTAATTTCATATTTTTGGTGATGAGCAATAAATCTTAAAATACAAACATTAATTATGAAATGTAATGATTGTGTTAAGCTCCATTGATAGTATCCAAATTCAATCCTAATAATTTATTGATGCAAACTGCCTATTTTAAATGAATGTTGAGATTGCTGTCATTAATTAGATAACCGTTAAGACATGACAAAAAATTACGTATCACTCGGTTGTCACTCATGTACTTATAAATAAATTGTATGGTATTTCAATCTAGTAGGTACCACGAAATTCGAACACAAAATTGACATTAATTTCACGTCAGTCATGATTCACTCTAGTTAACAAGGCCAAACCCTATTTTAGCGGACTCTGGAAACTCATTAAATTAATTAGTCCCTTAATATCTATACATTGAAAATGAAAACCATCTTGCTTAAAGGCGCGGCCCCACGGCGGTGCACGCTGTGCACGGGCACGCGGCGCATTTTAGCTGCGTGTATTCATTTGTTTGACAACGTGGGTCTACATTTCCACTGGAATACACGAATATGACACACGACTATGTATAGCGTGGCACGGCGCGCGGAGAGGCTACGCTGCGATAAGTGAGCTGTACGTAGTCGACGGTCATATTCGTGTATGGAGTACACCCACGTGGATACGTAGACCCACGTTGACAGCGTTGAGCTATGTAACCGCCTATTCGAGCAAGCCACGCATGTATCAATGACGTCAATTCGTGCGTAGCCTCTCCGTGGGTTGCAGTGGACACAACCACATACATTTTCTTCAAAAGCGAAGCTTAATACACGTGCGTAGTCTCTCCGTGTACTGCGGTGGGGCCGCGCCTTAATATTCTTAGAATTTTTCAGAACACTGCCTTTCAGTTAAATTTCATTACTTGCTAATTAAATCAGTATTTTCTTAAAAAAAGGTACAAACAAATTTATGTTTCTTGCTGTAGAGTGTTTATATTGGACGTAAAACCCAATTTAGTGGATCTAAAGAAACCATCTTTTATGTTTTATTACAACAAAATTGCTTTCCAAGTTTTCGTCCTGAATAACGATGTTATCGGATCCCCTTTACTTATGAATTTTATGCAGTAAATAACATTATACTCATAAATATTCGTCGCTTAAAGATATTTAAGAGAAGATCCTAGTCATTTGAGACTTGGGTTCAGAATAAGTAACGTGTAATGTGTGCGCATCAAAAAGGAGATGGTGGGATTTATCCTAGTGTGGTGAGAAAAACATCGTAATGTTGTACGGCAGTAAAATCTGTTGTAAATATAGAGAAGATTTTTGGAAAATAGCTCTTACAATTAGATTAAGCTCCTTCCTTGAGCATAACTTGGTATTCTTTGTTAAGAACTAAATATTTAAATAACAGCTCATGGACAGATTTGGAAACTAGACACTTGAATCTTCATCTACCGTTATATCCTGTACAATCCCTTTCGTCGGAGATATATCTTTGTAAAAATCACTAAAGAAATTCGACCATAAAAAAAATCTTAAGTTTTTGTGAGACATGGTTCAAATGTAATAAAAGTCAAAAGTAGAAGCAAATTAGGCGATAACATTGCATCACGAGTAAACTTTGTTTTTACAAAGAATTAAAAATGTTTTAATAATACCAATCTTCTCGAAGAAAAATTTTTTTTTTTTTGCAAGAACTTTGAAACTTCGTTTCGTAAGCTGCGTCCTTGCTGAAGTAACTATTCAGGTCTGTCATTTGCATTCGAGGTACCTTATTACGCTTATATGATCGTCTGAACGGCTTTCGGTAAACACATTAACCTCCTTTCGGGTTATCTGCAGTAGGGTAACTACATTTTTATTTCGATATTCATTTTTCATCGTGAAACCTAAATAGGTGTAAAAAATATATGCTGAAATGATGCGCCTGCTACCGCGGTTACTCACATAAGCTTTTGGAAGCCAGTTCTCAAAAAGCTCCAATGTAAATTATAGTATTTTGGACATCCATAGGTATGACCGAGCAATCCCGAGACTGAGGTACACTGCTTATGTCCTAAGGATGTAATAACACTTTATATTGTCAAAATAATGACAAAAGCATAGTAAGATTTTTGGTGAAAATAATATAATTACAGACAAAGGAGGTGTCTCTCTATGGAGCCCTGACCACTGGTAGCTAGAACCTTGTTCCAAATCCCAGCGGGACAATATTCTTTTTTTTATATTGTTAAATATTTAAAAATGTAATTCTAAAATTAACTTATTAGCTTTATCCAAGCCCGTAAAATTGGTAAACCACTACGTTAAAAACACAAGATTGGCTTCCCAAGTAGGTTTATTTGAGAGGTTTCCTGTCAGAGTCACATAATAATGAACCCCGTCTTACCTTAATTAATTTGTGCACCCATTGAGGATCTTAAGGACAAACGTCTATTTTGACATTGATATACGAAAATGATCGCATTTGTCGTTTGTTTTGACGAATCAATTATATAATGGACCCAATTCAATTATTAGGATCATCGTAAAAGTAAAAACAAAAGACTATTTTAGTGCAGTTTGTTTTTTCCTCCTTTTTATAAGTAGGTTAATATACTTTACAAAGGTACAAGGCTACAATTTTCGTAAAACAGGAAAAAAGAGTATCGCATTTAATCGATTAAATAAACCTTAATAAGAAGTTTTTAATCTGGAAAATAATCTGACTGTAAAAGTTCTTATTATTTCATATCGATGGACAAAAATGTGCAAATGGCAGCCGAGAACATGGAGGGGCTTGTACAATCTATACTAATATTATAAAGCTGAAGAGTTTGTTTGTTTGTTTGTTTGTTTGTTTGT
>NWSH02000008.1:11775330-11790926 GCA_002382865.2 Heliothis virescens | reverse complement strand
ATAAACCTATTGAGTGATAGTAAATATGCTTCAGAAGTGAGATCACTGACCAGCTCTAAATGTGTTGCCCGCGTTACTAAACAAACGAACAAACAAATATACGCTTTAGAAGTTTTAGCTCCACGACCTTTGCGATTTAGTATAAGAACTGGCCCGCAGTAATCAACACCACAACGATAAAATGGAAAAGAAGCGCTTGTCCTCTCCATAGGTAGATTACCCATTTGAGGCGTGAGAATTCTACCCCTAATACGGTTACAAGTAACGCAAGCATTTACTACGCGCCTAGCTAAACTCCTGCCCCCTAAAGGCCAAAACGTTTCGCGTAAATTATAAAGTAGTGCCTGAGGTCCGGCATGGAGTAGCTGTAAATGCTCATGACGAAACAGTAATAAAGAAAAGTAATGCTTACTTGAAATTAGCATAGGATGCATTTTATTGTAACTAAATTCATGCGAGTTACATAAGCGCCCACCTACACGAATAATTTTATTATCATCTAAGAATAAATTTAATTTAGCTAAATTACCCTTTATTTTATTTTGAGCACTATTAGATAATAACTTATATTCATTAGGATAACTGTCCATCTGAGACCACCGTATTAAAATTATTTGTGACTTATTCAATTCATCAACACTAATGATGCCCGTACGCTTGTTATTTTTATTGCGAATGTTGTAAATAAACCGTAACGCATACGCCACCGCACGTTTCATGCGATTGAATTGGGAAAAACGATTAAACGAGAAATATGTTAAGGTGTCATGAGTTACGAAGGCAGAGATAGCTGGCCTGAGTTCAGGGAGCTCCTCATCCGCGTCTATGATGTTATGATCTTCCACAGAGAAACTAGAACTTCTCAAAAACTCTGGACCTTCCCACCACAACCTTGAAGAGGCAAGTTCGCCTAAATTAGCACCTCGTGAAGCCAGGTCAGCCGGGTTCTCCTTAGTTCTCACGTGGCGCCACAGAACATCTTGTGTGAGTTCATGAATCTCCGCCGTTCTGTTCTGAACAAAGGTTTTTAATTTGTTTGGTGACATGCGTAACCATCCTAGTACTATGGTGGAGTCAGTCCAAAATACTATGTTCTTGAACTCACAACGCAATGAACTACGAACCTTATCGAGTATTTTAGCACCTAGCAAAGCACCGCAAAGTTCTAGACGCGGTATACTTGTAGGTTTTAGTGGCGCAACCTTAGACTTAGCGAAAAGAAGACGAACTGAAACTGTGTTGTCCATATTTACCGTACGGATATATATGCATGCGCCGTACGCTGTCTGTGAGGCATCACTAAAAACATGCAATTCTATATACATAGGCTGACTACCTATAGCGTGACGAGGAACACGGATTGTATCGAGCGCTTCTAAAGAGATAACAAACCGGTTCCACGTCCGTGCGACGTTAGATGGAACTATGTCATCCCAACCGATCTTAAGAAGCCATAATTGTTGCAATAATATCTTGGCGATAATTACCGTTGGACTTAGCAAACCAAGTGGGTCGAAAATTTGGGAAATGTTTGATAACATAGATCTTTTAGTGACAGGTTTATCGTTAGCATGAAACTGAGTATTAAAATAAAACATATCGTCAACATTATTCCAGCTCAAGCCTAATGTTTTAGTGCTGATATTTTCGTTAGATTTTATTTCGATTGAATGATCTACTAATGACTCAGTATTGGAGCACGGAAAGTTGTAAACCCATTTTCGAAGTGGGAAACAACCCGCTTGTAATGCCTTCTGTATCTTCTTACATATCTGTAGTAAAACGAACCTATCATTATTGCCTGTCAACAAATCGTCTACATAAAAATCTTCTGCGATTATTCTTCGAGCTTCTGGGTCAGAAGATTCGATACCTAGCTGTTTTAAGCACCTAACACTAAGAAATGGTGCGGATGCGGTTCCATACGTGACGGTGTTCAATTGGTATATGTCCAAAGGTAACGATGGATCATTACGC
Organism: Heliothis virescens; assembly: GCA_002382865.2. Taxonomy (NCBI): domain Eukaryota; kingdom Metazoa; phylum Arthropoda; class Insecta; order Lepidoptera; family Noctuidae; genus Heliothis; species Heliothis virescens. The sequence continues at coordinate 11,788,949 of NWSH02000008.1, read as the reverse complement.
CACAAAATCATTTGAAATTTACGTTGGTCTTCTGATAGCAGACAATTTCTGAACATCTTCTGAACGTCCGCACACGCGACAAACTTGTGCTGTCGAAAGCGTAAAAGAATGGATATTAAATCACCTTGTATCGGTGGTCCAACTAATTGCAAGTCGTTGAGTGACTTGCCCGATGTCGAGGCAGCACTAGCATCGAAGACGACGCGTAACTTCGTTGTAGTGCTGTGCTCCCTGAATACGCCGTGATGCGGCATGAAGTAGCACGGATGCTCATAGCTGCTTATCGGACTCATATGGCCTAAGTCCAGGTATTCCTGCATGAAATTTGTATATAACAATTTATAATCAGGATACCGCTGTAAACGTTTCTCTAACGCGTAAAATCTACGTTCAGCTTGCGTATACGATTCGCCCAAAACCTCAGGTGACTCTTTAAATGGAATGCGTACCTTAAACCTTCCCTCACTATCGCGCGTAGTAGTGTGAATGAAATGGTCCTCACACATACGCTCTTCCTGAGTCTGCGTATCCCTGAGTTTAGGCAGCTCTTCGAGCTCCCAAAATAAGCGTAGTTGCGAATCTATCGAATTACTCAAGTTACAGTGAATACGACCTGCATTTCGCGTATTGTAAACAGTGCCAGAAATAATCCACCCTAACTTGGTATTTTGCAGATAAGGACCGGTAGGCAGTCTCATTTTACCTTCCGCCAGCAAGTCCCAAAACCTATCTGCGCCTATAAGTATGTCAATACTTTTAGAATCAAAAAATAACGGATCGGCCAGTCTTATGTTGTCTGGTATGCAGAACTGCGCGTTTAATTGACATAAGGCTGGCATCGTAGAAGTTATTTGCGACAATACAAAACAAGTAATGCGTGTTTTATAATTATTATCTACTCGCGATCTAATTTCAATGTTACAAGTTTCCGAACACTGTAACAATGAATCACCTACACCCCTAACTTCGTAATTAGACAGTGACGTAGTAACGTTAAGCAAGTTACAAAACGATTTGGTTACAAAACATCGCTGACTACCACTGTCGAGAAGCGCATATGCTTGGTGATAAACACCGTGAATGTCGGCTACCTCCACTACTGCGGTTGACAGTAGCACGGAGTGCATATCTATAGTTTTATTGTTATGCATATGTGCCTTGTTTACGCGAATAGGAACTGGTTCACCGACGGCCGAGGAAGCGGGGATGACCGGCCCTGCGCTTGCGCTACTCACATTGGAACCATCAGTCAGTACGCGTGAATGCAGTGAGACTAGACCATCGCTATTATCATTATGAATTAATGAGTTATGTTTGCGGTTGCACTTCCTACACGGCCCAAACATACACTTATCAAGCGCATGTCCCGAACGTAAACAATTCTCGCAAAGTTTGTGATCTCGGATTAATTTCAATTTAGCGTCTAAGTCACTATCGATAAATTGTTGGCAAGAATAAAGTGGATGAGCACCGTTACATTTTAAGCAAGACCTTTTAAAGCGAGGCGTGCGGCTAGTGTCGTTAGACTTAACATGTGTGGAAACATTGCAGTGTGACGTGTTATGTGAATGTGATTTATGCTTTTTATTTTCTGTTAGTGTACTAGTGTTTTGTTCTTTACTGTGTGAAAGCTGCAATGTTTCCAACATATCCGCCCGGTCTTTTAGGAAGCCAATCAACTCGTCCACCTTAATTATGCGTTTAGAATTGCTATCGCTCGGAAACAGTGTACATTTGTGTGTCTCCCACTCGCGCTCAGTGGTCTTGTCTAGTTTTGAAACTATAATATAATTAATAAGCGTATCCCACTGATCGGTTGGCTCACCTAGGATTTTTAGTGCACGTAAATTTTTAAGTATCGTGTCAATAAGCTTACGCAGGGAAACGGGCGACTCTTTAGTTAACGAATTAATGCTAAATAAGGCTTTCACATGGTTGTGCACAAGTAGTCTATTGTTATTGAACCTATTTAGCAGTAGTTCCCACGCCACAATATAATTGTCCGAGGAAAATTCCACCGAGTTCACAACTAATTCGGCATTACCCTTAAGAGAGGACTTTAAGTAGTGGAATTTTTGGATGTTGCTGATGCGTTTCGAATTGTGGACAAGAGATAGAAACGTGTCGCGGAACTCGAGCCAGTGCTCATACGAACCGTCAAAGCTAGGCAGTGTAATTGTAGGCAGTTTTACGGACTGCGTTGGTTCACTACAACCACATTTAGCGTCAGTAACCTCGCTATCAATGGTCTCGGTCAGAAGGGATTCCGCGTGGGCTAATATGCTGTAATAGGAGTTTTCGAACGATTCTCTATAATCAAGTTGGTCAGCCATATCACTATCTGAAACACATTCCTCAATCTGAGCCTGAACCTGATTGAATTCGGCGTACAAACCAGCAGCTCCCTTTATGCGTAATTTTAAATCTATTCGAACGCGAGATGACGAAACAAGGTCATCGTTATTTTTAAATAAATTCAAATAATTTGAAAACTTAGTGAGTCTGCCTTTTATGATGCCACGTTTTCGCACTAGTTCTCGGAGTACATTTTGATCTACAACTAGATTAGGAGACCTATCGCGAGACTTAGAATTTGCACTATCGACAGCTAACGTAAGAGGAGATTTATCGCGTGACTTTGCAGTTTCGGTAGACATTTTGGTGGTTTGTGAAAACAGGAGTACTCACAGTAGGAATGCCTGAAGACCGCGTCAGCACTGGTATCAACGGCCACAGGTCTTGCGAAATGAACTTACTCAGCACAACGTGCTGCAAGCACTGAAATCAGTTAAAGCACTGGTATCACAACGGGAACAGGGAGGTGATGGAGAAAAGAAAGGATGGTTGGTCTCACCAGATTGCGTATGATGTCCGATGAGCTGCCAATTCCTTTTCGATTCCTTTATGCGCTTAGCCTCCAGGTCCAGGTCTGAGTCCAGTCTTCTCGTACTAGCAAAGGCGGCCACACCCGTATACGAATTCCATAGGATGCTGATTCTTGGATTTGACGATGAAGGACCACATGTACGGGATTGATGCGCTCGTACTTGAATTAATTGCGAATTGTGTGGCCTGATTTGCTTGATTTTGGTGCCGAGTAAGTATAGGGAAGTATTTGAAATAAAAGATGCGTTTAGTACGAAGCCAAAATTGCGAGTGTATTCAAATTTTGTTACATCAGTCGAGGAGAGTGGGGTTTGGGAACAATATTGAGACCAATGACGAAAAAGCAAATTAGCATGTCATGTACGGTGTGGGGCGCGCTGATTGGAGTGCCTAAATTTGGTGTTGGCTGTTAAAATAATGACTGAGCTTTACTCGATTCCCAACATACTATTTTCATAACAAAACAAAAGCAATAATTTAGAACTCGTTAACTTAAGTAACATTTTATGTATCATTTTGTATAACAACTTAATAACAGTGTTGTCCATATTAATTTACTTATTGATAAGACTAACATTTTAATTCAGTTACGTGGTTTTTAAATTACAAGGTCATTGGCCTTTTCCCAACTTCAATCGACTTTTCTATTTTGACCAACGAGGGAAGTTAAAGAAACATTCATTTTACAATTGATGTGCTATCCCCTAGTACATGCCTCAATAGATTGCATGGATGTTAGAATACAATTGAAATATATTGCTTCTTGTTTGGGGACGAAAAATGCATCTTCATCCCCCTAGGTTACTGTCGACCCCTCTCCCTTCATCACAATTGTCTTGATAGTACTTTCTTATTGTGTGACGCAGCGGTCATTGCCCCTACTCTAGTCATAAAATATGAAAATCTGCATTGTATTAATATAGATGATTTGGTATAGATTGGTAGATGAATAATGAATTCATATTTTCGCCAGCTTCATCAGTTAATTCTTACTGAACTTTCAACTTTGAATCTGGATATTAAGGTTGAAATTTCTTTGCCGATGTTATTTTATATCCGATTTCAAATACTAGATATTTCTAGTAATGTCGATCGAGTTAAATTTTACGTTGTTAGTACGATAGCAATGAGTCACAAAATATTTTTATAATGTCTCATACATCTAGGGTAGGTTTTAGTTTTTGACATATCAGTTTTTGTCTAAAAACACAAAAAAAATCTCTTCACATTATGACATTTTGTCGAGTACATATTGTACGAGAAAATACTGCGGATAAAGAATATAAGCTATTCCACTCACTGACTACATAAAAAAACCCAATCTATTCTAACTTTGACCTTGAACCTTCGTGCAATACTAAAGATTAATCATATATTGCTTTATAGTTTTACTTACAAAACCAACAAAACCATCATCATCAAGACCATTTTCAATTCAAATCCAGCTCCGAAAGAAATTTGGAAAACATTATACCAGTGTAAATTACTATTGTGAAAGACGGACGCGAAGATACTGTAGTAATAAATCAAAACTTGGCTTTAAGGCTAGAACATTTCTTTGGCAGCCGTAGGTTTTCATTGTGGTGTTGGAAAAACAATATTGTGAGGAGTACAATGGCTTGGAGCTGGCAACCCACTTGTGTGGACCTGGCTTTATAATGCGTTCTATTGCGCGTGACATTGCGTGGAAAATATTGCAGTCTTGTTGTAAAAGGAAGGGTAATTTAGTTTGTGTATTTTGTTGTTAATTAGTTGTGTCTTTCAGAAAATCAGTTTAAATTAATAAATGGTTAGTAAGCAGTTTACTAATTAATTAATTTATAACCTAGTAATACACTTAAAATAATTATTTGACTTACCATGGACCATTATATGCATTTAATACGCCACACAGTGGGATGGATTTCGGGTTTCATAGACATCCGATTAGTAACCTCGAAAGTGATGACTTTTATGCCTGAATATCTTTCGGAAGACCACATACATACTTTAAAATTGTATCATTATAGTATAGACTCATAAACGGCTCATTGAGAAATTTTTATTCAAAAATTTGTATGAAGCTGAACGAATAAAAGGACATATCTCCGGTCTCGCACAATTGGCCCTAATTATTTTTCAGGGAGTCAATCTTTGAATTATTTGAATTTTTTTGATATATTGCATTATACGGCCAGAGGTGCGAAACATTTTTTTTTTTAATTATTAAACTTTTTTTTTGTAAGTATCAAAAGTTTTAGTTTAGGCCAGTTGGCGTCTATATCTAGCGCAATAAAAATAGGAATATGATAAATATATATTTAAGTGACAATTATTTAACTTGATTTAACATACATACATAACATAACCATTTGTAAACTATTCCTCAATCAAGAAATATTCGATTATTTAAAATAATAAACACGATATATAAAAATAACATAATCAAAGATAAGTCATAATTAATTTGGAAACAATATTATGAAATGGCAATCTTAAATCTTAAAAAACATAAATTAATAAAAAAAAAATCTTACATCCTAAAAAAAATAAAAAGATAAGTATTCATGAAACTAAAATTAATGTCATAATAACAATCACACTCCAAATCATCACGATCATTCAGAGTCCAAATCAGAGTCAGAGTCCATTTCAGAGTCAGAGGCTAAATGAGAAATGTCTGTGAATGCAAACTCAGGTTGTTGAAGCTTAAGTAAATCAAGGGTTTCACTAAAGAGAGTTTTCTTTTTCTTCGCATCAAAAGTGGGTCTTATCGATGAAATAAGTGGATCCGAAGAAAGAAGAAGAAAATTTAAAATGTCTTCATTGGAAGTCACTCTACTTTTCTTACGGGAGTTGTGTTCCCTGAATCTTCGGAAATCCTTATTGCGGGCTTCCGAAGCCTCTTCAGAGAGGTTTCCAATTGGTACGATTGCATTACAAGTAATGATGTCAGCTCCATGAAGTAGCAGTTTGTGCACGGTTGCAGACATGTAGTACCAATTATACAAGGACACGTACCTTTCAGCAGTTTTGTATGCGTAATCTTTGAATTTTATGGTATCCACATCCTCACCGGAAGTTATCGCTTGCAAAATAACAGCAAACCTGTGAATCAGTTCCGCATCGAGTCCTGTTATATCGGCAGTTTTCACTGGATCTTCAAAGAATTTTCTCGCTGTGTTACCGTCATTGGTCGTACCGTGGCCTTGCTTCACTACATCAATCAGTAAGCCGAGTTCATTTTTAAAACAATCTTGAACTATCTTCTTTTTCGCATCTCTTACATTTTGTTCTTCTTTTCCTCTTAGAGACGATTTTTTTATATCAAGTCTGTATAATATTTAAAAGGCATCCCATCACATTTATACGTGCATGCAGCGAAGATAGTCCAAACTTCAACATTTCCGGTAATGTCACTCTTTTTTCTACAAGTTTCAAGTTGTTCATCTCGGTCGGTTTCGCTAAACAAATGTAGCATGCAGCATTGGACTTAGCCTCTGAAAGATAAGTGCAAATCTTGGCATCAACCATTGTCATCATGAGGTCATGGGTTACTTTGTTAGTTTCATATTCGGTTGGTCAAAGATCTGAAATTTGCTTTTCCATTTCCGTTACTTCGGCCTTCACCACAGCCTCACTTTCTTTTACAAATTGAAATTGCACAGGACGACAAAAAGCTGGTGAACAAGGTTTTTGGTTTTCCCAAACTGTTTTTTCTTCACACATTATTTTTAAAGGCACTAAGGATGTCATAAAAATGCTGGAATCATCGTCTGCAGAATCCAACTTTTGCTTATATCTACTTTGGCTCGATGCACCGTCACAACCCCATTTCGATACCAGAATCATTTCTTTTCCTTGTATGTTATCAGGTAAAGATTTTAATACTCTTTTGGCTGTAATGTCAAGTAGACTTTGCAGAGTATTTTTTGCCGAAGAATCAGTAACTGTGATAGAGTTCTCTGGTGGGTAACACTCTTTCTTCTCTTTTTGCACTTGGTAATACGAAGGGTATAAATTGCGAATGCCTTCTCGTATAGCTGTCTCTCTCAATGTCATGTATTGCCATTTTGACAGCTTCAGAGATAGCAATAAACCAAGAGCCTTCTGAGGTGTAAATATTTTCTTGGTGAATGGTTGTTTCACCATGATGTCTTGAAATTTACCAATTGACTCTGGATTTTTCAGCATGTGTTCAATAACAGAAGCCATGTTTTCCTTTCCATCCGCTTTTAATTTTGATACAGCTGCAAAAACCATTTCACTACATTCACCATCCAAGTCGCCACTTCTTCTTTTCTTTTGCTTCGTTCCCAAATCGTCAAAAGCTTTCCGAGGATGCTTCCTTTTGGTCATGGTTCCAACAGAAGATGTTGATGTAGATGGCTCTGCTTCATAAACCGAAGCTATTGATGCAGATGGCTCTGCTTCATAAACCGAAGCTATTGATGTAGCCAACTTTCATGTTTTCTAGGAATATGTCCGCTTTCCGACTTACTGATTGCCAACGTTTGTTGACAGCTCTAGCAAATTTTCGGCAAAATTCCCGAAATGTCACACGATCTTCTTCAGATAAATTGCAGTCCAGTCGTGATAACACTGTTTTGAACAAAAAATGGTAGTCTGTTATTTTATTCGCACTTTTTAATATCACGAATAAATCTGTGTTAGTAACGATCGCAATATTCTCCATTTTGTTCAGTTGAATGTATTCAATTGCAATCGACAAGGATTGGGATAGCATATAAATATCCGCTCTAATTGCAAGTAATTTTCTAACTACCCTCAACGTAATCAATAAATGATATTGAAATAACAATGGGTCATTAGGGTTTACTGGTTAAAACGTTATTAACAAATACTTTCTTTGAGACACTAATATTACTGATTAAAGATATTATGTAATTAGTAAATTATTTGCAAATTTCTCGGTATACATTTAGGTCGTTAATGATTAATGTTAGAATTATTTCTCGATATAATTAGGTAAAGCTAATTAAATTACTAGCCTAAAAGCCATATTGTGAAATTTGTGTCATAGTCATATACACATATTACATTAATATACTCATACATGTCATACATACATAAAAATAAATTTTAGATACAAAAATACTTATCGAATAATTTAAAGAAAAGTTCAATAAATGTCACTTAAATATATATTTATCATATATTGTCATGGCCCCATTCATATTCCTATTTTTATTGCACTAGATATAGACGCCAAGCTGGCCTAAACTAAAACTTTTGATACTTACAAAAAAAAAGTTTGATAATTAAAAAAAAAAAATGTTTCGCACCTCTGGCCGTATAATGCAATATATCAAAAAATTTCAAATAATTCAAAGATTGACTCCCTGAAAAATAATTAGGACCAATTGTGCGAGACCGGAGATATGTCCTTTTATTCGTTCAGCTTCATACAAATTTTTGAATAAAAATTTCTCAATGAGCCGTTTATGAGTCTATACTATAATGATACAATTTTAAAGTATGTATGTGGTCTTCCGAAAGATATTCAGGCATAAAAGTCATCACTTTCGAGGTTACTAATCGGATGTCTATGAAACCCGAAATCCATCCCACTGTGCGCCATGCTTGTTCCCAATTACGCCCAGTGTAACCGCTACATTAACAATTCACACAATTTTATTTAAAATCGTCGCGTTGGCATACCGCAGACATTTTCACGATTGCTGTGATTTTTACAATGTAAAATAATTCTGATGATTACATTGTTTGGTCAGCGTGAATAATGGAGTATATGGTTACTTGTAGGTATCGTGTTACATTGTAACTGGGTTGTGGTGACCAAAAAGGTGTGCTCAGCTGCATCCTGTTATACTGGCAGCCGTGATCAATATGGTTGAGAAACTATTTATGAATAATAAGCTTCTGCCCGCGACTTCGTACGCGGATCATGTCGCTTATGCCAGCGATAACGGGGTCGTCAAAATCAAAGATCTGAAGCATCTGATGTCGTATTCTAAGAGCCCGGTAGCGACTGAATTTGCGAGAGCAACCCACCAGTTTAAACAACTTTTGCTAAGACATCATTCCTACACGTGTTATAGTATAGCTGGGCTCTTGAAGTTCCAATGTGTTCTAGATCTTCAAATTAAATATCTCAGCAGAAAAATTTCATCACGTGGATAAATTTTTACCGTTCTTGTATCTCTTATAGTTTAGCTCGTCTGTTGCGGTTCTGCATCAGGTAAACACACCAAAAACATAGGACTTTCATACAAACTACCAACCCCCGTTGTACTCACCTAGGAGTATATTTTCGTAAAATGCGATGCGATGTCTACACCCTAAGAGAAACCTATCTTCAAAATTTCATGTCACTTTCTTCAAAAATCATAAGCCTTCTATACAAATTACTAAACCCCTATTTACCACCTTAGGGGTGGAATTTCAAAAAAATGGTGAAACACGTGTTTACTTATTTATTTCAAGGAGTAACTTCACCAAGTTTCATGTCGAAATTCGTAATTAATATTCATTCGCCATACAAAGTTTCAACCCCTATTTCAACCCCTTAGGACACGAATTTCAAAAAGTCCTTTCTTAACGCGCGTCAGAGTCTTAAGATGAACCTCTGTGAAAAAAATCAGCTTTATAGGTTCACGGGTTTGGGCCGTGCGATGTTGAGTCAGTGAATCAGTCAGGACTTTGAGTTTTATTTATATAGAAGAAGAAGAAGATAGAAGAAGAAGAAGATAGAAATAGAAGAAGATAGAAGAAGAAGAAGATAGAAGAAGATAGAAGAAGAAGAAGATAGAAGACTACTCGACGCACCCGGATAAAAAGTAACCTATAGCCTTCCTCGATAAATGAGCTATCCAACACTGAAAGAATTTTTCAAATCGGACCAGTAGTTCCTGAGATTAGCGCGTTCAAACAAACAAACTCTTCAGCTGTATAATATTAGTATAGATTAAATACTCTTAATCAACAACAATATTTATTATTTATTTGGATAAAGATTAATATTATTACGTTGACACAACTCTTAACAAATAATGCATTCATTTCCACCAAAGATTACCATAAAAACGGTTCTAGAGAGTTAATCTTAAAAGATAGACATATACTGTCGCGGACATTTTTTTAGCTCATTTCAAGAGGAATAATTCTTTCGTACATATATTTTTGGTATCTTGAACCGTTTTCGCAGCGCACGCAACGAAAGCCCTCAAGGATGAATAATCTTTCCCGTTTTTTCCACATTTTCCCTTATTTCTTCGCTCCTAATAGTTGCAGCGTGATGTTATATAGCCTAAAGCCTTCCTCGATAAATGAGCTGTCCAACACTGAAAGAATTTTTCTAATCAGACCAGTAGTTCCTGAGATTAGCGCGTTCAAACAAACAAACAAACAAACAAACTCTTCAGCTTTATAATATTAGTATAGATTATTGGGCTACTATAACACAATTCAGTGGGTAAACTACGAAAATATGTCACACTAGCTTCTGCCAGCGGCTTCGCCCGCGTAAAACTTAAAATCCCGTTTTTTCCCGCTCCCGTGGGAATTTCGGGAAATCCTTTCTTAGTGGTCCCCTACATATCCCAAGGAACCTACATTCCAAATTTCAGCTGTCTACGACCAGTAGTTTCGACTGTGCGTTGTCTGTCAGTCAGTCACTCAGTAACGGAAGAGTTTTATATATATAGATTGTGTTAGGAAGATGTAATTGGAAGTTGAGACAGTGTTTCAAATAAATCAATTTTCAATTATTTGTAGTTAAATTAATTAGCAATTATACATGGCAATGTAGCATTTATTTGTAGATTTTTTGGTAAAAAAAAAACAGCTTTCTAATATTTCTGCTTAAATTCAAACTTAGATAGAATAAACGTACAGAACAGATATAAATATTTATCGCAGCCTTTTTAAATACTGTATGTTTTATAAAACAACTTTGTACAAAGATAAAGCAGTGTACAGCAGTTTTCCTAAACCCGCAAGGGAGAAGAAGTTTCCCCAGTACATTCTTGCTTTTGCAGTTTGCTTGTCTAGCAAATTGAGTCCAAACATTTCCTATCGAACGCAAAATTACTGTTACTCAGACTTAGGAAATAGAACAAAATGTAAATGTGGAGTCGAATTTGGTTTAGGAGCTCATTTGTTCATTTATTTTTTTATAGTTTATTGCAATGGTTGGGCAGATAGTAACTTATGAGGTGACGTCATTGAGAGGAGTGTGGAATAACAGTGCTTCCACATTGGCGAATTCTTGCTGCATGAAGAAAAATCTGCTTGTTTTTAGGGTTCCGTACCCAAAGGGTAAAACGGAACCCTATTACTAAGACTTCGTTGTCTGTCTGTCTGTCTGTCTGTCTCCAGGCTGTATCTCATTAACCGTGATAGCTAGAATGCTGAAATTTTCACAAATGATGTATATCCGTTGCCGCTATAACAACAAATACTAAAAATTAAAAAAAAATACATTATTAAGGCTGTTGATTTATATTCATTAATTGCAAAATTATATACTAGTAGCGCCATCTATTAGAAATAATGTGCAACTTAAGTAACTCACACTTGACCATTCCTATTGTACTTTTTTCATAGATAATGGTACGGAACCCTTCGTGCGCGAGTCCAACTCGCACTTGGCCGGTTTTTTAAACGCGCGACGCATTTCGAGGGACAAAACATAGACATAGGAAAACCTTGCAATAATGTTTACCTTTTCAATAAATCTTCACAAAACAATCCATAAATGCATTACTCATTTGCATATATTGAAAACCCTACAATCCTACAGCAGAGCGTTAATTGTCTAACCACAGCCACTTACCGTGTTAAACATTAATGCGTGACAACCCTGCACGGCCGAGTGTTCTACGATCTGTAATTATTAGCTAGCTTTAATAGCTAGGGTTGACCCATTGTTGCCGTATATGCATTTTGAATTGTTAGGGTTGCGGGATGTATTGTATCAATTAAAGTTACCCTTGTTATATAATGGAAATGGTTGGCTATTTGCGAAAATTATTGTAATCTGTTTTTATGGGTTTGAAAGTTTTAATTTTAGGGAGCAAAGGCGTTTATGGTGTTTCTAATTATAGCCATTTTATTTGGTAAAGGTATCGTTCAGTAGCCAATCCACAACGAGCTTCAATTCATACCTTCTATGTATGTGAAGAGATCTGGGCCCCACAGTAGGTCAATAAAAATCGTTGCTGATGAAGCTTTTACATATATTTATGGAAATATTTGCTTATGCAATAAACTATAATAAAGAAATTAACTTTATTTTGTTAAATTTAAGTAACTTTAATTTGACTAAATTCTTGTTATTAATCTAAAACATACCTACCTACAGCAAACTTGGTACCCCACACAAAATAGCATTGTCTCCAAAATCAATTCCCCCTAACTGCCAACAAATAACAATAACATAAAAATCACAAATCTCGTTCAGACAAACAAATTGTTGAGCACTGTCCCTCAGCATAACATCGGACCCTCCAAATATTCATTAGTACATAATAAATTGAATTATGCCTTCATAGCATTGTATAAAGAGAAGGGAGTCACGTGACTAACGATCCGTTCCTACAAATAATTCCTTTACAATATTCTGCTTGAAGATTAATTTTAGTTCCTCAGCATTTTAGAGTTCGTGTCAAATTGATAAACTAAAATGGTTGCCTAAGGCATAACTATGATGGACTCAATTTATTTGAGACTGCGTTTAAAAGCTGTTGTAATATCTGTTGTACTAATTAGGTGTTATTAACTGCTTGAATGGATTATGCCTGACTTTAAGGTTCAATTCCTAATTTAAGCAAATACTACACTCAACTTGAGTAAGCCCTTAACTAAAGAAGAAAAAATCTCGATATGACTTCTAAAAACTGTTTAAAAAAATAAATGTGGCTTTAATTTTAAGTACAGACATCAACGTTACCGCAAGCTGTCAAATTTCTGCAATCGATTTTCAACCTTATCACAATAGGGGGTAGGTTAATATTCGATTGGTAAAATTTGACGGATTCGTATACGTTGACCTGCCGTCTGTACTTGCTATAATAATGATTCAATTGATTAGGTTATTTTAAGCCTATCAAGATAATTAAGTGTCTACTCAAAAGGAGTATGTATTGTTATAAGTTTATTTGTAGCAATATTCTGTNGGATTCGTATACGTTGACCTGCCGTCTGTACTTGCTATAATAATGATTCAATTGATTAGGTTATTTTAAGCCTATCAAGATAATTAAGTGTCTACTCAAAAGGAGTATGTATTGTTATAAGTTTATTTGTAGCAATATTCTGTAGGTCTCACTTTATAGTAATAATCCTTCACTAGCTAACGTGGCCGGTCATTACCATATAGAATTTGTGTATACTATTAACAGTACTACCGTACCTTCGGGCCATACGTGTGAGCTGTTTGTACATATAGTATGTGCATAATACTAATTAGTCAACAATGATGAAGCCATGTCAGCAATATCGTGCTGTATGTTATAGTTCTTATTAGCAATAGTTATTACTAGTATAATTACATCTAGTAAAATTATAACTGAGTAACTGCAGCCCTGGTCGATCGATCATCGAGTCAAGCAATGCTCGACGCGGTGACTTGGAGGATGGGTGACATATGTATAGTCAAAGTCTTTATTATTTGTAAAACACAGGAATGAAATCAAGGTATAAAATCTAATCTAAAGGCCTGTTTACACATTGCAATTTTTATGCCTGTTGCCTGAGCATTTATAGCAGCAAGA